>DWPT01004733.1:0-12912 GCA_018251895.1 Agathymus mariae mariae | reverse complement strand
CCCGGCCGGGAATCGAACCCGGGACCCCTCGCTCTGCAGGCAGGGTCACTACCAACTGGGCTATGGGGCCGTCAATTAGAAGTCAAAATTATGATTTATAAAATTTAATATCACTTTTATTCTGTTATAAATAAATTTAATAAATTTACTTAATTTACTTTCCTTTCTTACTTACCTTTTAAAATTTATTTAATTTATTTAAAAAAATACTTACCTTCTTCTCATTTTCTGGCCGATAACGCATCAGTTCGTTTGGTGTTGCTGATGACCATGGGCGACGATGACCACTTACCATCAGGCGGCTCTTCATTTACGAAGGAATAATGATCATAACCTAGCTATATGCCATATAAAAAATTTTTTCGTATATGCTTCGTCACGCTAAATAATGCTATTTAAGGAACTTATGGAAGGAGTATATGCAACGATTCGTGCTACTAGACCCGCCGATTCATTTAATTGATGATTAGTCAGTATTCGAATTCTATAACGTAAATAATAAGATAATTTTAGCAAGCGATCAACTCCTTAACTTTGACACATATGACTGCCGATTTATTATATTATTAACGATAAAGTTAAAAAAATTTTAGTTAGCTACCTCCGCTTGGATCTCGTAGCTTGGAATGCACAAAAGCAAGCAAAGAGACGGTCGAGCAATCGGGTCGCGACGATAACCCGAAGAAATAAAACACTACGTCCGCCCTCTGGCGCGGTTAGTCGACCGTTGTCCCGCGCGCGCGATGTCACCATGCACGTCACAGTGGCCATTTTTCTGGCATTGCAGTGCATCCTGTGTTTTGCTATCAGGGTACCCGTTACGTTGAACAATGAAAACAGTGAAGTGAACAATAACCTTAATCAGTTCGAAATTGAAACATTTAATCCCGAAAATGTTGCAAGCAGTAAGCAGAAGCCTACTCCCATAGAATATTTCCAATATCCTGCTAACAAACCAAAATTTGCTGTGGATATTGCCAAACTTCACGGTGTGCAATCACCGGAAAATCACTACAAAGCGTATCCAATAAAACCACATACAGGAGTCCCAAAGCCTGAATTAGGAAAGCATCGGTTACTGAATGGGGGAAAAAATACATATCAACAATATGATGCACTTGTGGAGAAAAATGAAGACATACGCAGCGTGTCTCCGTCGATTACAAGCTACGAAGTATTCCATCCATATAAATTAGAGGAGCCCGCATTAAAGGAACTTTATCACGACCCCGTTATGAAAAAAATTAGAAATGATGTAGAAAACAACAAAATAAGATTACAAAAATATGAAACCGAAGCAGAACAACATGATATTTTAAATGACGAATACTTAGATAGTCCCGAGAAGATAAATCAAAAGAAAGTCCCTCATAAAAATGTGCCCGCACAGTATGAAATACACCGTCCTCAACGACGGCCGGCATATTATAAACCACCTTCTTTAGATAATCAAAGAGAACAGGTTCTTAATCAGAAAATAAGACATCCATGGCATCAAAATTATTTCAAGGTTAAACCGGAACACTATCGTCCTATCAAGAACCACTTGCAACGATTACGACAACAACATGCATTGAAATACGATGATGAACGTAATGAGTACCCACAATTACCAATTCCTGATAAACAAATTGAATCACCAGAAGGTTACGATATTTATGAAAAAGGCAAAGAAAATTTTGTGAAAATACAAAACAACGTCGATAAATTTTTGAATGAAGCAGTTCAAACAAATAGACCAGTGGAAAAACAAAAGGTAGAGGTAAATGATTATGATTATGATGAAGATACTCATAATGAAGAAGATGAATTTGTGCCAGTTAAAAATTATGCACAAGTACGAAAAACTGAAACAACTAAACATTTGCCCAAAGAAGCTGCATATGATGATGCCGATACATTAGAAGAAATTCAAAATGCTCCCCGTTTGAGAGAATCTATTAAGAGTACTAAAGCACAAACAGTTTATTCCGAAGAAGGATATGAAGATTCTGCTTATGACCATGCCGGTGAACAAAAGCAAGCTTCTGATCATGAAGAACATAAAGGTATTCTTAAGCAAAAGGAAAATAGTGATGGCAAGTTCAAGTTACCCACGCTTAGCGATAAATATGAAGATGGGGAAGGGTCCCAATATGGTGTTGAAGTTTTAGATGGCAAAAATTGGAAGGATACCAAAAAAAATTCGGACGAAGAAACAGATTTGGAAGAATATTACGAAGACGAACATGAAAATTCAGATGAGAGTAACACTTATTCTCGTGAATCAAAAAATAATGACAGAAATGACGACGAAACTGAAGATGAACCTGATTCGGATTCTAAAGAAGAAGTCAAACGAATTAAACGAGAACCAAAGACTGCCGACAGTGCCAATGTTCAAAAATTATCAAAAAGCACAAAAAATGATCATTTGGAAGGTGAAGCAGATTTACCTAAAATAATATTTGAGGTTCCAGAAACAAAATTAAAAACAAAAGTATCGACATTAGAAGTACCGCAAAAAATAGGTTTAATCAATGAAAAATAT
Source organism: Agathymus mariae mariae (assembly GCA_018251895.1). Taxonomy (NCBI): domain Eukaryota; kingdom Metazoa; phylum Arthropoda; class Insecta; order Lepidoptera; family Hesperiidae; genus Agathymus; species Agathymus mariae. The sequence continues at coordinate 10,382 of DWPT01004733.1, read as the reverse complement.
CCTTATTATTACAATAATTTCAAAGGAATAAGTAAGGATTCACCTCTTCGCTACGCAGAAAATCTCAAATTTATACCAAATAAATCCGAAGGAAATACGGCTTTTTACGATTCACGAGCAGCAATTCAATGTCGAGAAGTAGAGGATAATATTGATCCAATACCTGAAAAGTTGAAAAAAGATGGTCATCCAGACGACAATGAAGGAGGTGAATATATTGATGGTGAAGATAGTAGAGAGGAAAAAGATAAAACCGATTCTGGCGAAACGAATCAACTGACTCGACTTAATGGCTTAGGTGACAAAATTGATTGCTTTAAAGCTAAATATTTTGGTGAAAATCCGTTAGATAGTCCTTTTTTCAATGAAGAAACCATAACAAATCCTGAACCAGTAATAATTCCTAGTATAGATGTATATAGACTTAAGCAAGCAAAACAGCAGTCTACTCAAAAACTGAATTTGAATGATACTTCACTCCAAATAAATATTAAAAATACTTTACCTACTTCATTTAAAAACGAAACAGTAGATTCAGATAATATGAAAAAATCTCAAATTAATTCAAATAGTAATGAAAATATAACAATTCCAACAGACGAACAAAATAAAGACAAAAAATATTTAAACAACGTACGGAAAAAACGTGCAGCACCTTTTGTTTATGAACCTTACAAAATTATCAGAGACAGTCAAATTCAAGATTCAAAGAAAACTACTACAACTAATAATATAAGCCCTCTGATAAAACAACTGCAATCAAGTAGAGTAGTTGACAAAGTTGCAACAACTAACTCAGGGAAAGATCAAATTGTTAAAAGAAGTACTGGTACAAGATCTTATAAAGATATTGGCAAAAATGAAAGAGAAAAAAATACTGAATCAAAAGGTTCTCAACCACTTTATGATTCGAGTTTTGTTGATGTAAGTGTAGATCAACGGCGTGGCGAGCCAAGATATGAATTAAGGCCTGCTAATCACAAGAATCAATATACACCGATAGAAAATAAAAGATCTAAAACTACTGATGACCGACAAGAGGATTTATCACATAATAGAAGAAAAACTAATCAAAGAAGAAGAACAACAACAAAACGTCCGTATTTTGCTGTTTCCAAATTTCTTCCGGAAGAAGAAACGCATAAAACTGATTCAGAGAAAGATAAAACTGAAATCCAAACTGACACGCCAACTTTATCTCAATCAGAAAAGTCAGCAGAAAGTAATGAAGATAAGGTCTATTTTGACGGTGATGATATTAAAGAATATGTTCACAAAACCACTTCCAAATCAACAAAAGCTCCATCAAGAAGAATACTTATTGATACCTCGACAACAGCTAAGCCGGAAATGGAGGATAATTTATCAGCGACAGATTTACCGAAATTACGTTTAGTAACTAGATTTCAAGATTCTTATCAAACAGAAAAACCGATAATATCAAACCGTAGTTATGAAAATGTCAAAAACATTAGAATACCCAAATACAGGGAGAAAAAGAAGAAAATTACGAAAAGCACTTTAGTCACTGACTCTAACAGTTATGGAGAAGATGATGATGACGATCTAAGTAAAGAAGAAGAAGTTGATGCACTTATTGGTGTTAAGCATAACATTGAAGAATATTTACCAACGTATGAAATAGAAGAAGGTAAAAAAGATATTTCTAGTGACAGTCAGTCCGAAAGTCACGAGGAGAACGAAGGTTATGATGAAGATGATCACAAATATAATGATGAAGATAACGAAGAAGATGAGGATAACGATGATGATGAAGATGTTGAAGAAGACGAAGAAACTGAAGAAGAAGATTTACAACCTGAAACAACTACACCTGAACCAAGTAAAAAAACTCTTATTAAGACTACAATAGCTCCGCTTACTACAACTGAAGCCCGTAGTGCAAAATTAGAAATTGAACCAGTTGTCATTAAGAAGAAACTTGACATTCACATGGAATTGCCTGTTAATAGATCATCTCCGCATATAACTGAATTTAAACAAGATATCAAGGAAGTTGAAATAATTAAAGAAATTCCTTCTAGAAAAATAAAGAAACCTCAGAAGAATATTGAAGCATTGCAATTATATAAAGACGAAAATCTAGCCAAAGACATTAATAAATTAGGAGATGTTGAGGTATTTAAAGAAGATTTGGATCTTGTAAATGGCCCGAAACACGGTGGGAACTACAGAAGTGCTGAATCTCTTACTGCAGACTCAGTCACATTACAGTCATCTCTCCGAAGACTAAAAGAAAATTCTTCAATTGGTGACGTAGTAGCATCCCCAAGTAAAACTTCTGAAACTATTAAAAATAACGACGACCCATATTCAAGAAGGAGAAGTGATATTCAGCGGGCAAGGAATAATCGAAACAGAAGTGCTAAACTAATTGAATTAAGCGATGCAACTGACAAACCGCCATCTAGGCCGATGCACGGTGGTAATTTCAAATCGATACACGATATACGACGGAGAGGAGGTACTAGAAATGCAAAGATAATTGAATTAGTTGATCAACATGATAAAGAAGACCATTCCACAAATAAACATGATAGCAATGCGAGATCTTACGGGTCTAGGGGTGGCGGTAGACATCAAATGCACGGTGGCAATTATAGAAGTGCAAAACTGGTTAATGCAGACGATAAGGCGCGACGTACCCAAACTGACAATATTCCCAACAAAGAGTCTTCGATAGATGAAAGACAAAGTTCAGCAGTTTTGTTAAACAGCTTTGCGAAAGCTGCTTCTGTTTTGACTACACCCACACCATACATACGAGATCCTAGTAAGCGAATGTACTATTATGTTGAAGCTTAATCCTATTATTGTGTGTTCTATGTATTTAACATTATTAATAGGTTTTTAGGAAAGATAAAGTGCCACGAGATTTCTTATTATTGTTGATGTGACAAAAAATCAATGATTTATAGAAAATTAAAGTGATAAATATAGATTGTTATTGTTATTAATGTAATTAATTATTATTTTTATATTTCTCAGCTTCTGTGATAAATAAATATTTTTATTTTTTTATATTTATTAGAATACTGAACTCGATGTCAAATAAGAACATACTATAATAATCAAAATATTGCCGTTTAGCAAAGATTAAAAAAGTTCTAACCACTTCGACCGAATTTGTGTCGATTCACAATCCGTATATTATAGCTGTATTTACCGCTTATGTGTAAGATGAAAATGTAGATTTTCTTTGATATTTCTCGTAGCCTTTACGACTATAACCAGCCATGTGTTGGCGACTCTTCTAGAATTACATTTGTTTAATAGGCTACTGAAAAGAAGGTAACATATGGTAGTCCGTCTGATTGTTCGTCATTTCTTAAGACTATAAAAAATGTTATGTGTAAATTAAATTAATTAATCCATAGTAATGTAGCAATATCCATATATCTATAGCAACATATTATATGAATACATACACATTATTCTATATCAACAAAGTTTTTTCCACTACTACGCACCGTTAACTTTCTCTTTTATTGGTATTGACTTATAACTCGATGTCATTTAAAATTAAATCACTTTCGGTTATTAAAATCGAACAGGAAAGATTATTTGGATGCAAATTTGAACAAGACTGTCTTCAGGCAAATAATGAAGTCAATAGTTTATATCAGTCAAGGTCATATTTACTCAAATGATAAAATATGTGTAAAAATATACTTCAAATATTTATTTTACTGGCAAGTCTTATATGATGCTTACAATTAAACTATGATGTAAGATTATTTTACATATTAATTAATTTAGGTAATAATTAATAACTTAAATAAATAAAATAATTTACATTGCGATTTCGATTTGGCATCGTTACGTGGTATGAATACACAAATATTTAGTAACTTACAAGGTAGTAAATACTTATATAAATTTATGTACTACAATTTTTAGCTTACATTAACTATGACTAAAGAAATACTTCACGTTTATTTATATTTCTCACGTCCAGTGACGGAAGCTTTAGAACTTTGTGTATTAGGATGATTCATTGGTTTCCATTCTGACTCGATAGATGGTATATAAGCTGGGCCACTGTCTTCTCGATCGATAGACTTGTCTTCCTTTCCTTCTTCATCAAAGAAATCTATTATTGGATGGTAATTGTAATTTACCCTTTTACCATTTGTAGTGACATTTTGTCTCAATTTTTTGGTATGTTCTAGAGGTTTAAATGTTGTAGTTATTGATTCTGTGGTTATTGCGTACAATTTAGGGGAAATAGTAGGCCCAACAATACTTGAAATTAATTTTGGTACTTCAGGTTCTTCTAAATCATCATTAAAATCTTCCATTGTTTCTAAAGTATCGCCCAGCAAGGCCCCTATAGCTGAAGTGCCAGATGATACTAGATCATCGGGCACCCCTGTTATTTTCTTCCTAATCGGTCTTCGACTTGGTCTAAGGGGACCTCGTTTAAAAGATTCGGTAACTTTATATTTATTAGAAGCATCTTTCGAAAAAGCAAATGAAACTGGTGCAGACGGCGTTGGTGGTTCCAAATAGCTCGGTAAAGTAACTTCGTCAAAAGAGTTCAGGTTTGGTTGGTTTCGAGATTGTTGAGGTCTTTTTACATTCCTGATGGAACTAGCTTGATTAAAAGAGTCAGCAAAATATAAACTACCATATGAATCCATAGGTTTCGATTGAGGTGAATTTTCAAATTCGTCGTTTTCATTTAGTTTTGAATTTGAGAATGATCCTGGTATAACATTGGGGATGGTGCCCGCGAATTGTGTGTTAAAAGTAAATGATGGCGTTTTTGCAACATTCGGTCTCTGGACGGTTGACTGTACAGCTTCAAACGCATGATTGCCATGCTCTGAAGATAGATCTTCGCCTGGAAACTGTTCTGAAGATGTTTCGTGTACCCTATGACCAAGCGGTGGGAAAGAGACACTATATCCTTCGATGTGACAAGAACAGCAAGTGGGAACCTGCAATATTTTAATTGAGTTTAAAATGCGTTAGTTAACATTATATTTATTATGTGTACGATAATACGAGATAAAACAGCATTACAATATCGAATAATACCTTGAATATATCCATATGTAACCCATTTTGTTGATCCCATGTGAGAAGTCGATGGTAATTGTATACTTGAACACATTTAGACTTAAAGTTGTCCGTTAAATATGTGCAAGAGTCCTTTGGCTTCCTATAAAAATAAGTTAACGAGATTTATCAGATTGTAAATATTCTAATATTGCTGTTGACAATATTTGAACCGATTATTGGTTGCGAAGTGGAATGAAATAAAATGTAACTAGGTCAACATACTTTAAATTTGAACCAATAATTCATCTTTGACATTAAGAAAATATGTATTTATAGCGGAAATAGCATCGAAAGCATTTTTATGATACCAAAATTGTCTTCATTGACATTCAGAGGGTTATGATTTACATTTTTAACCGCAGATAACCATAAACACAATTTGAACAAATTTTCCTAATCTCTAATACATGGCGAAAAATAGCAGACTGAGGTTCTTTTCTTCAAAAGAACTGCCATGACAGAAGAACGGTTGTTCGAATCATTAGTGTACTAATAAAATACTCGAGTTTACATATGCCTGTTCGCTTGAAACGTGGAACCTTTGTAAAGGTTAAAACATTAAATATAAGAATACGCGTTAACTTACAAACACTTCTCCAGTCGTAGTGTCTGAGTGTGTTCCCCAGTGTTGACGATGTACTTCCACTGGCCTGAGGTAGCCCGAGCGCGTTGTGGCCGTGCGTACTTCACTGTACTGGGACACATGAACCCAGCTTCGCCGGCACTTGCGAAATCTCTGTTTGCTGTGTCGCCGCGTCTGAAGATGATATTTGGTTATGATTTAAAAAGTGGCTTACAATAAACAATTCCAAAATAGGTAAAGAACTAATAATACACTTATTACAAAAAAGGGATTACTATGTACAGTTATTGTATGGGCATCATTTAGTAGTATTCCTGGACAACACAGCGGCTTAACTGATTTTATTTAAAGCCACATTTTGGTATCGGGTCACTTCTGTATATTTCAAAAAATTAAAATTAAAGGGATACAAATATAAAAATTCTGATACACTAAGATAGTCAGCAAGATACAAATAAGTCGTTGGGTTTTACGTTTATCTGTCTGATTATATGTGTATCAAACAATATTTTTTAGATCTCGCTAATAATTATAACTATCGTTTATCGCACCCTATCAAGAAAGAGTATTTGTAATTATATAATTAATTAATTACAACCGTATATGCCAACATGGGAAACATAGTAAGGAAAAGTAACAATTCAATTATGCAACTATGAACCATAATAAAATTATTGCACACACAAGCATAGTTAAGTAATAATTTTGTCTCGTAACTCTTAAATAACTTTCGCAAACATTTGACCATTTGTCTTAATATAAATTACTTTGTAACTATAATTCTCGAGTTTCATAATCGAAAAAAGTTCATTGTGTAAGCACAGGCCTAGCATACGAATAGTCATATAAATTGTATATATATATATATGTGTGTGTGTGTGTGTGTGTGTTTACTTTGTGTATGTGCATAATTAATTGGGTATCAGCAATCCCTACATGGTCCAAGCCTACCCTTAAAATTGAAGAGAACTAGTGCTGGAAGTTTTGAATAAATTAAAAAAAATATTTCGACTTATTGATGTGAAAAAAATATTTTTTTTTGTTAGCAATCTGTTCACTATGAAATTTAATGAGAAAATAAATAACAGAGATATATTTTTTTCACTTCTTAAATAGTTTAAGCACGTACCAATTCATTGTCGCAATAACGGTTACCGATATTTGAACTGTAAATTGTTGCACTCAAATAGCAATTTCTTAATACTTCTCACAATACGGAGTTCCAAGTTTCACTGGTTATTTTTTATCTGTATTATCGTTTTGTCATTTAAAGTAATTTTGTGCATCATTATTTTCATTTTTTAATGTTACCTGGTTACAGCAATGCTAATAGATCACTAGCGGGTCACACGCTCACGTTATATAACGTTCGGTTGCGTTCAAAGGGTTTTGTGTTTTGGGTAATCAGTAAAACACAGAACTTCTACAAGTAATTGAGACAAAACTATATATATTAATTTTATATGATGCAAGTCATCATCTACACGAGTAATAGGTCTACAACGATGACGATTTACAATTACTTTACAGTAGTACTTTTGAAATAGTATTTTTGATCATCAGTAAGTACAATATAGGGTTACTGAAATAGTATAGTAATTTTAACGATGTAAATTATGCTTTTATTTCCATAGCTTCGTAGCAACTTTATTGCAGTTTGTGCCACTTTCCCTCAAGATTAGGTAATGTAAGTCTCGTGCCCTGACCTGTTAGATACCAGGTAGTGTTCAGCGGTATACTTCGCCTCCTGGGCGGCTGTGATGCCGTCGACAGCGCCCTCTCCCGGATCCTTGAAGTCAGCCAGCAGAGCTCCCGCCGCGGCTTTGTTGCGTCTAATCGACTGGACGATAGCTTCCCTAGAAATAAAAAGTATACAAAAATGTTATTTTAAGCTTTTTTACACACATGATTGTTTTGTATCGTACTATTTAAAATATTGAAAGCAGCTAAACGAAGAGACACGACATCTCACAGTAAGTAGTTACGAGTACCTCTGCCCATGGAGTTTTGGAGCATCCTCACAACGAAGAAGGAGCTGAATTAATCGTTTTAAAATATCAATGAGCCCAATTGATGACACGGGGTGACAAGATCGTCTCAACGATCAACGATCTCTAAACGCAAGGACCTAACACCTTGGCCTTGTCAGTGTATCAGCAGGGAGCACCATGAGCAGCGAAGGTGTAATCGGACGCCTTTCTACTCCAGAATTAATTTAGTCTGTGTCACTTGAGTACACACTCCATCTAACATCCAGTAACGAACTGCTGTGGTAAAAATATGCTGTATCTGTTTTTAGAATAAATATTTTTTTATTATTATATTTTTTTATTTGCGATTTGTAATATAAATATCCGTACCAATTAAAAAACAGTGACGGGGTGGAATCCGCATTACGATATTTTTTTAAGATTGTTACGTACGGAGTCTCTGTTAAAAATATATTTGTTTTGAATTTTTGTCTATGCGTCCTTCTGCCTATCTGACCACGGTTAAATCAATGACCAGATTTGGACGTTACTTGGCATTTTAATAGTTTATATTATGGATCATAATTTAGGGTACTTTTTATCTCCGGAAACGGATATTATGTCGCGAGAAAGAAAATAAAACTTAATATGGGCATTATATAAAGAGGCGAGTAAATAAAATTTTGTCTGCCTGACTGTAATTATTATAATATACAGACATATAATAAATTGATATGTTTCTAATTAAAGAACTCGAAAAACTATTCCTACAACAATGCGAGTGCCATTTCTAATCGTTAGTGTATATTTTGAAGCGAAGCAAGCGTGATTACTGCTATAAAATAAAATTATACACATTATACATTTTAAACACAAATACTATGATATCACACGGACGATTGGAGACGACTGGCATATCTGCATTCAGAGTTGCAACAATTTCCCTTCTCAAGGATACTTTCCAATGATTATAATTCTACACAGTGACAGTGTTACGCAATATTGTTTGTTGATTTGAATGCAGATGGTCGGTTAAATAACAAATATAATGATACAGTTATCACCATATAATATAGGTGGCACAGCCTGCGGTCGTTGATCCAAGGCACGGACCATTCAACACAGCTTTATTTTGTCAACAGACGACTAACAAGCACACTGGCCATTTGGTGGTAATTCTGGTGGTAACTCGTAACATAAAAGACACCACCGACGCGTTGCCAGCCAAGATGACACCGGGAGACAGAAGAGAATTGGTTATTCATTTATTTTTGCATAGTCTGATTTGCGATTAAGGAAAAGTTTAACTATAGCGTTATGTTCCGATGTAATTTCTGCCGTGCACAAGCATGGCAGATCAGTGCGACTGATTGATTAACACTCACGCATTGATACTCATCAATAATGTTTAAAAAATGGTATTTACAGTAGTCGAAAAGAGATACAAGGGGACAAATAAAATTCACCCACAACTGTCTACTCTACTCTACCATAGTTTACCATAGTTTTTCGCTCACATTAACAAAACTACTTCACGAACTCAATTTCTCATTTCATTTCATTCAGAATGAGAAATGAGAAGAGAATAAAATGTGTAAATCTCGTTCAATCGCAATAGAAAGAAAACGTAGCTAGCCACGCATACTAGTAAAGCATTTTATTTTAATACTCACTAGTCTCATTTTATTTTAATACTCACTAGTCATCTGCCTAGCACTATGCATGCCTGGTCGCTGCGAATAACATAACGCTTATGTTTGCTTTATAAATTACGTTTTTTTCTTTTATTTAAAGTAACAAAATGTACATGTTACATGAGTTTTATTGATATGTAAGTACCAAAGAGTCAGACCTCTTGATGAAGGAGGCTACTGCGTTGCAACCAAAGAGATTAAATTTGAATGTTGGGTTACTGCTGTCAACGTTTGATATCAACATGTTATTATTCTTATTTTATTGTAAACCTCGGACGCTACACATCTTACCACGTTATCAGCAAAGAAAGCAATTTGCTATACGACAGAATTAACAGTGGTGTTATCGAAGAAGACATATTAACGCTTTCTTGGTCATAAACGAAGTTTGCAGGCTCAATTGTTAACTAAATATACATTTTTAACTAGAGAAATTTAATAATGAATTAAATAATTTATTTTGAACCTTTAACTCAACACAGGGTCTGCCGACTCTGATGACCAAATGGAAACGCTGACAAATATTTGTTTACTGTGTCAAAATGCTAAAATGTTTAATTTATTTTTATTAAACAGCTTTTTATTATAGAAATCAGTTTTTATTATTGTTATCAAAGGACTTTATGATAACTTGCAGAACTGACTTTTAATTTAATTTGATAAATATCGATTATAAAAACTCTTAACATTTAATTTGATCTCTTTACGCTTCTAGATAAAAAGGATGTACTGATTAAATAGCAATTCTTACGAAACCATTACTACGACACCAGAATGATAAAATAATCTAAAGATATTATTTACTAAGAATTGAAATAGAAACCAGTTTTATAAAGATATCTAGTAAGTTATATGAGTCTAGATCTAGTAGGTCTAGTAAGTCATAGAACAAAAATACTACCATTTAAATTTATACATTATAATATTACTGATAAAAATGTAATACAAAAATAATCATTTTTTTTTCTATACATATAATAAAATGATAACTAATCGCTTTCTGTACATGAAGGATATATGAGAAAAACTATTATTAAAGGTCTTTAT
>DWPT01004732.1:0-12912 GCA_018251895.1 Agathymus mariae mariae | reverse complement strand
CTTCTGTCGCCTCTTACGACACCCTGTTCTGCCAGCGTGGGATTGGGGGGAGTATTGTAGGCCGCCCCAATACGGCTCTAAATATTATTGCACCTATTTACTTAATTTTTTTTATTTACTTTCATTATTTCAAATTATTTAACAGATATTAAAGTGAACTTTCATGATTGTTACCGAAAGTGTATGGACGTAGCAGTATATCTAGGTCTTGTCAACTGCAGGAACTAGATAGTATACCGTTAGCATACAAGTGTATACGAGATGCCTATTAATTAAATTAGGTAAAAACATGCTAAATTATAAAAATACATGCTGTTTACTTAAATAGATCTCGTTCGCAAATGCATAACGTGCTCGTCCAAGGCATTTCTAAAGTTATTATTGACCAACCGACTACCATTTGCATCCGTCATAGATTACAAATAATTTGAATGTTAATAAGTCGTATTTTTATGCAAGTATCAAACCTACACAAGCGCAGTTTACAGTGACAATATTGGCTATTAAACGGAAGTGCGATATCATACAAATTCTGCTAACTTCCGTCCGTGAAACCTTTTTAGGGAATTTTAGGAAGTCCCAATTTGTAAGCCCCTTGAAATTCATCCCCGATCGCCACACTTCAAGTAATATGACCGATGTAGTAAGCTTTTAATTTGTTTTGAAACTCAAATACTGAGTAATCGAGTAATCCTTCCTCGAAGAACTATTTTTGCGCGAGTATTTCGACGATTCTCACAATGTTTTTATACTTTTTGTAAATATATTTGTTTCTATTTTACGTGCAATTTATATGTGATAACAGATCTATTAAAATATCATGAGGAAACTGCATACCTGACAAGTGGTTCTCTCTTCTTCTCTCTTCTCTGGGCAATGTTCTCAGATGTGTCAAGCGTGGCGGACTACTTATTTACTACTCACATCATAACAACCATAGGTGGTGATAGCTTTCTACGTCTACTGATTGCGTCAATGTGAGAAAATAGGTAGGTATACAAGTAGGCAGGTAGTATACGATATCAGTGCATGAAAACGAAGCATTGGCAATTCATGATATAGAAAAATGTTAATGGCCAGCTGTGATTGCTTACTATATAAGGTAACTCTTATCTGTCTGTTTCTTGAAATAAATAATGCATGATTAACGGGGTTAAAAAAGAAAGTTGTTAGATCAATATTTTTAGATGTAGGTATGTCTCAGGAATTTGTTATGCTTTTTACGTAATTATTTTTTTAACATGGCGAAGGTATGGTGAAATAAGGAGTTCAATAACAAAACTTCTTATGGGATGGTTTTAGATAAACTGTGATTCAACGTATTTGCTACTACCTACTAAAAAATTGAAAAACTGACATCAGAAAGGGTTAAATTGTAATTTAATTAGCGGCCCGTCTCGACTTCGTTCGGTTTCATCAATTAATTGTTACACTTACACACTTGATAGCATGTGTCCATCCGGATAAGTGTACCTTTTGAATGGTAAAATAATTTTTCAAATAGGTAATGTGGTTCCAGAGATTACCTTCCGCATATACACAAACTCACAAAAATAAATAAATAAAAATCTTTATAATATTAGTGAGGTCTGCAATTTCTGTATTGTAATCGAAGAGGAAGCAATGAAATTAACTCTCTAAGTGGTCGATGAATACACCTTACAAATATTTTACAAGTATTGCGTTTTAAGATCAATGCAAAGAACCAAGCCACGAGAACGGTCACCGCTAATTCAAATTCAAAAAATGGTGTATAACGCTGTAAAAGCATCTGCATCGTCTGGACTAGGGGCTGGAACACGGATTCATTGACCCGTTGAAACCATGGAGAACTGATAATTATAACACCCATGTGAAATTGGCATATTTTAAAATGGCATAGAGAAATATAGGACGTGTTTGTCCAATCCTAAAATTTATAGCTCCAAAGATATTTCAAATACTTTAATAAAAATATCCTGTAGTTCATGCTACAGTAAAGGTATGCATCTGAGTGATTGTTTATTCCTTTATCTATAAGTTTATTAATTACTTTTAGCACTATATAACTCTTCATCAGTAACAGAGAGCAGGTTCTTAGATACAATAGATTTATCTGTTAACTTCGTAGGTGTAAACAGTTTAGCGTTTCAGCCAATTGCAAAACACCTGTTACACGCATGCGCGCGCGAAGATGGCGCGAAACCCTACAACCGCCATCGCGGTCGATTCGTAACAACTGTCACTTTTCCCGCTTTTTTCACTTTTTTCCAATATTTTTTTTCGCTCTGACCGTTTTCTCACCTTCCAGATGTTTCGTTTTTTTTATAAATCTCAGTGCATCACCCAATTAGCCGCAGATTGTGCAATTGGGTGCATAATTGGTGCAATGGAGGCATTTTTTAATACTTTCGTGTGAATACTGTGACAGATGTAGGTCAATTCTGAACGTTGTGTATGCTGTAGCAGTTTTCTCAGGCAATTTTTCTTGGTTCATCTGTCAATCAATTACGATCGACTACCTTACTGATTAGCTAATCAGATCGCTTTTTGTTTTTTAAATAATTATTTATTATTATCAATTTTATAATAATTTACATCTTTATAATTTTCGTTGTATGGTATTATACTAATTCTAATATTTTTGAAGACTGTTTCTTCTCAAGTTCGTCATCAGCAAAGAATTATGTATCTCAGTCATGCTAGTGAATATTTCGCCTCTCTGAATCTGTTTGATCATTTTTCCATGCTTCCCAAATTGTTTTAAAATAGCCCACGTTCCACGTTCATAGTATTTCTCGTTATAACTCCAATCTTTTGGTATTCATAAACAGTGTATGTTTCGATGCTTTACTCATCACGAAGATTTTTTTCAACCTTCACTATCTTTAACGCAATGTTCATTAACTAGTTATATTCTTAATCGGATTGATAGAACTGTCAGAGGCTCTGGGGGAGTTGCAATTTATCTCTGATATAACATTCCATATAAAAATATCAGCAATTTCCCTTCACAACATTCCGGGTCTGCATATTTTCTATTTTAGAAATAATTCTTAATTACACACGATTTAACGGTATATAGTATATCTGTAGCTCTAATATGAATATTGATATAATGTAGAAGTCTGAAGTTACACTTCAAAAAGTCCCTAACTGTAATCTTAAACTCATGTCTTATTCAAAATGATTTTCTCTTTATTAAACTATCTCATCTTCTGCCTTCTTTCAATTTTCATATTCTCTCATTATCTGTTACATATAGTTTCGCCAGGGGTTAATATTCTTTTCTCGATCTCATTATTGTTTCTTTTTAATATAAAGACATAGACAATTATCAGATCTCCTATTTTCAGTCTTCTTCGTTGTATCAATATCGATCACAAGGTTTAATCACAATATCGATCACAAGGTAAGATTTAATGTAATTATCTTAGATGTGTACAACAAACATGTTTCCATCAAACGGGATCAAATAAAAAGGAAACCCCGAACGCACCATGGTTTACTTTTGTATCAGAGAATAGATGGCCCGTAGAGACTAAGCACAGAGTAGATGTAAGCTTTGTCCCTCTGTACGATATCATTGCAGTCGTCTGTGTCGAAATATTATAAGGGGCCTTTCCTATAATTCGCGAAATAATCGCAATTCCACTGAGGACTAGAAATTACCTAAGTTCAGGGGAATTGACAGATCTCCAGAAACAGCAATGATATCAGGATTAATACCTCGATAAAAAATTACATCTTCTCAAGCTCTTAAGAAGATGACAAATCAAACACCCTAACAGATTTGCCAATTCTACTACTTTGAAAATTTTATGTCTCTTTTCGAATTGTCTCTAAAGACCAACAAAAATGTTTAAAAGTCCATATAAGCTATCTCTTCAATAGCCATTGGTAATGATGACCTATGTTTGAACATGATTGCTCCAGTCCTTTCTTTATTTCGGCCTAATTTTACTCATATTATATTTTCTCGTGACTGCTTTTTGAATGTCAATGAGGAGCTTTTAATAAAGTTGAGCACTTGAAAAATTTTTCCATTCGTTTACCTTCAATTTCAAAAAATTATTATTCGTAAATCTCAATTTCGGAAGGACCTCAAGTGGCTTTCAATTCGTGGGACTTTGGTGTCTTCCATCGCCCTTCTTCCCGCATTTACCTTCGCAATCGATTTATTTTTGCCCATCCTTTCGGTGTACCTACATGTCTTGGTCATATATGAAAACTCTAATTAAGTTTTCTTCACTTAATTCCAACTTTGATTCCTAGTCTTTTTCAGTTCAGGTTTATATCGTGGAACGCGCTACTTTCCACTGTTGTAGATTCTGAAACATTATCTGTGTATAAAAATGAGTCGCAGATTTTTATTTAGCTTACTGTGAATTTTCGTCATTAGTAGGTTAAAAAAACCCACAAGCAGAGCTTCCATACAAGAGTAATGAAAGAAATATGAGCAGATTTTATTATTTTGATTTGTGGCGACACCATAACCAATTTTAGCATGTAGAACAAAAAATATTATGAACATTTTTTTTTAGTTGATAGTAGGTAAAAATAAAAGGTAAGAATCGCGGTGCTCTCTATGACTTAATATATTTCCAAACGCATACCCAAACTCTTCAAGTGACGTATTAAAAGACAACCCGTCATTGAAACAGTAAATTAATATACAACGTGGTTTTTATAGTTCTCAATTAAGAACACGCAGTCCGAACTGTTGACCGCAAGCCCACAACTCGTGTTGTTTTAACCCAAGAAATTAACCCGTAAGTGTGTAACCGTAGCGCGGCAGTAGGCCAGTGGGTGACGGCGGGGCTTCAAATCCCACGCCTCATTACCCTCGCTTGTTTATTTTGCCCCGCGTGGGGTATCGCGTAAGTTGTAGCATCTTTACTGCGAAAAAATTACTTTGTAAATACTTAATAGGGTATGTCCAGGTTCGGACCCATACTTTCCGCCGTGGCTCTATAAAAGTAAATTATGTCCCTTTGTAGCTCTGTTATTGAACAGCAATTAATTCTCAGTTATCAAACTATCTTTATCAATCGACGTAGATGTAGCCCAGTAGGCAAAAAACCTTCCTTTGTAGCGAGAAGTTCTGGATTCAATTCTATTTATAAAGATATCCATAAATAATATTATTTTGAATAAGGTTGGTGATGACCCTGGTCTTACTTATTATTCTTATATACGTGTATATGTTACTAAAATAAAAATAAAAAAAATTGTGTCTGTTTAAGTGGATCTCTAAATAGTTTAATTTCATTGTTGGATCCGGTACTGCGTTGCACTGCTATCCTTTTTCCTTTTTTTTTATTGCAGGACTACATCTACCAGTCACCACCTATCTAAGTCGCCACCAACATAAGTTAGAAAACACGATGTAACAATTTATTAACATTAAAATTCATTCCACCAACCCCTTCATAAACCACAGCGCACAGTATTAATGGCCGCATTAAGGACAAATTACATTTCTTACATATAGCCTCTCCCAGAGGCTGTGGGAAACACGTGTTTTTGTGTAATACGAGTAGAAAAAATGAAATGATCTTGAGAACAAAAGGGAAGGAAGTTCCTACCAGCATCCGGCTGATAAAGTCTGGGGCACACTGAGATTTGTTACACTTGGTACGATTTTCGATGCTTGTAGTTTCTTTTTTTTTTTAATGATTAATTGTCATTAACCTGGCTGTGATAATTTTATAAATTTTATCTACCCTTACTAGTTCTAGTTAAATGCCGTTTGTTAGTTCGGGTAGTAACGGACTAACAGGATCTTCTTAATCTGGACTTATCTTATTATAAAACGGTTGTATGATTGGTGAGGATTTTTATAGTACTACATATTAAAATCTTAATCGTTTAGTCAATATTATATAAACTAAAACATTGATAACAAATTCCCTAAAAACTCTAAACTTACTAAAATATTTTACATTCAATACTTTTAACTTCCTAATAATTATAAATATTTTCTATTCTGATCGCACCTTCACTTCCGTAGTTTTATTTCCTTGATCGATGGAATCAACTTGCGTCCACATCTGGACGAAGCGCCCAGTATGTCCCGGTGCGAGGCGGAGTCCTGCCCGATCATAACGACGTCCTGTAAATTTCTAAATAGTTCTCCAATATATTCACCATCCGCTTCACTTCCACGTAACTATTATCTAACAAAGGGATTCACTGGACGCGGTACTTTCTATTATAGCATTTCGAAGACATATATTTATACGTAAAATTACTTTTAGTGATATTTTTATATTTTTAAGACAATACTTTTTTATATTTCAAAGCAATCTTTTGGTGTAATGTTTTTGTTTGAGATATAATACAATCTTGGTTAAGATTTTTTTATTAATAAGTAATAAAGGTGAATATTATACTCTATTATAGCTCAAATTACATTTGCGTTAGCCGTCGAAGCTAGCTAGACACCTCTATTTTTCGATTGTTTTTTTTAATACGCCATGCGGATTTTATTCATCGCAATATTTTTGTTTCTATGCAATATATTCTGTTAACCAAACTCAATATATACAATAATTAACAATCCTCAGCTACATTTATTGCTATTGAAAATATTTTTATAGTCTTTAAGAAGGAGACGTTTTCAACTGTACGGATTCTCGAGCAGATAGATTATACACCGCATACAGAAACCGGATTAGACATAAAAGATATTTGAACGTTTAAATAGGCTGTGTTCATGACCAAAGCCCTAATAATAACACAACATAGTCATCGAGATCAGTACCATACCATCAGTATGCTAACAGTGCAAGACTACAAATGATTGCTGATTTTAAAAAATATACCTGATTTACAAAAAGCAGTAGATAGGTGTCATAGGTTAATATTTAGTTATATATCAAATGTTATTTAAATAAATTACTGACGTTTGACACATTTAGTTAGTACCAAAGTCATACAATGAAAGCAAACTTTGTTGCCGACCGGCTTGAGTAAAGTAAGAGGTGGCCGTCAATGGTTTCAAGCACTGCCAAACTAAATATGTGATATGCCATATACTCGATGAAAATAATAATTATATTTACGTGTATCACTGCTGTATACAAATAAATTTCCGTTGATTGACACGAATATATGTCCGATAATTTGAAGTATAAGCCCGGACAATTGTGAAACAATTTAAATTTCATAACATGAAATTCTCTGGTGGTCTGCACTATAGAAGCATAACAGCTCTTAATATGGCCATCTAAATTATAGATGAACCTACTGAGCTGTCAAATAAAAAATAAAAGGTTACGTTTAGGCGCCAAAATATCCACTAGCCATTGTCACGGTCGCTTTAAAAATTATAAAAAGATGGCGAAAAAGTTATGCTCACCGCCCGTTCGATCATGGGAAATAATTAAATATAATTAAGTTATGACCGAATCAACTTTATGTCCTATAGACACCTTGCATCTCAATCTATTGCCGGGTATATGAAAGAGATGGTGCATGTCGCATCCCATTTTTGAGAATATCAAGAAAAGGCCACCCAAAATTTTAAAAACTGTTCCAACCAGAAATTCATAGTGATACTTGGGAGGGTTCCGTAAATTTATATTTTTTCTATACAAAAATAATACCAAAGAAAGAATCTGAGAATATGTCAATTTTTATAGCAATAATATGCACGATATAGGATTACAATATGATGTTGCAATATATTGTTTCGACTTAAAAATATACATTCAGAGATGACTCCAACGTATATATGAATCATGGTATGGAAGTTTTTAATATATAATATATATCAATATATAATTAAAATCAAATATATAATTAATATATATTTTGTAGATGCGAGAAAGTGTTACGGCCGATTTACTATGAATAATTTGTTTAATTTTCAAGGTCTCGCAACTACAACCTCTCTTCACTTCCTGTAATGTGTCGAATTGTCGTTGCACTTCTTTTAATATTAATAAAGTCCATTTGGTTTTTATGGATGACCACAGTATTACAACCGACCTTAAATATATCCGCAGATACATTTAAAGTTCTTAATACACGTGTTAATACTAAGAATGTGTCTCACAAAACTCTTGTACATGTTAATTTAATTAAAACCCGAATAAATAGTGAAAACCGATTTGTATAATTATTTACCCATACAAATTCTACTAGATTTCAACATGTATTAATATCTGTTCTGCTCATTAATAAATTTCCTACATATTCAATTTAATAGTTAAAAAAAGACTATTTATATAATTTCCTTATGGACCCTAAATGTGGTTACAAGGAAGGAAGCTCTTTTTACTCACCGCCAGTGACTTGCAATTGCTGGGCGCAACAAAAAGCTTCCTTTAAAAAAGCTTCGCACGAGAATGACTGGGCGATATTGCTAAAAAGTTTAACGAGCCTACCTGATGTGTTAATTTGAACACGACAGATTTATTTACCACCTTCAGTTGATCGTGAGGAAATATAATTTTTATTTCATACATTTGAAATATTAAGAAAACTCACTAATTTTTTGTTATCAATTTATGTTTTTACTAGTATATTTTAATGATGGCTATCAGCAATATTTATTTTTAGAGTTCCGTATATTCGATCATACAAACGGGTAATATTTATTTGTTCAAGTTCAAATCCAAAATAATTTAATAATTTTAAGTATTCTACTACCGATTCAAACAAGTGCATTTTTACATTTAGGATAAGAAACTGCGAAAGACATCTTTTAAAAAAACACATGGCAATTACAAAGAAAATTTAAACCTGCGCGGGACCGGTTTCGACACTAATACTTCCAGGCGTCCTTGTCATTAATGTCGTGTCTTGTCTTGTCGTGTTCCTTAGTTATGGAGGATTTTCTCCGATTTTAAATGGTGATAAAAATAAATTTGATTATCGAGTTCTATATTTTAACGAGAAACATATACCGTAAATAAACTAACTCTGATTCTGAAACAAAATTTTACAGGTTAAACTTAAAACAGTTAGTGCGTGTGTCGTATTAAATTAACAGAGTTATTGTGAGGGTTATAGACATATTTTATTATAATCTAAAAATACATAGTTCAAATGACATGAAAGCAGCCGTACGAAAATGTACCATAATGTTACTTCCGATAGTACTATGTCAATAAATAAATTAAGCACAATAAATACATCTCGATGGCATAATTTAAAGAAAATGTAAAATATTTTTATATATATTTAAAATAGGTACGGACCCCTCTATGTAAGTTCGATTCGGACTTAACGCATTTTCCATGCCATATTTTTTTTTATCTTTACATAAAAGTACAGTAATAAGTACATATTTTTATGTTAGAATTAGCTTTTCATTTGTATAAAATAATGGCTAATTAATATAACAAATCCTTAAGCTTATTTAATTTCTACATATTTTTTTCCTCATTTCACTTTTTAAACTAATATTTACAAGTGGTTTTTTGTACAACAGAGGGTGGCAACGTAAAAACCCAGTAGTACAAAGCAAAACACTCCATCACTATCTCGAGTGTTTGTAGAGCAGGCGGAGGTGTGCCAACGGATTTTAAGTAAATTATTAAATATTTGTCAGAAAAACCTGATATACCACTTGACATTGGTTTTGGTGAAGAAGGATCTTAGTAAATAAATAAACGAAGGTAAATCTTTCCACACTTAACAAATGATATTAAGCTTTACTCGGCGAAATTTGAGTGTTAACGTACTCTTTTTAAGGACGACGATCTCCTTGTATAATGTATAGTAGTATAATTACTTTAGACATGTATTACCTCACTCCGTCCACACAAGGAACATGCATTTTTAATAAATAAACACATACTTATACCAACACCAATACGTAGTTTGCTCTGAAATATAATTAAATCAAGGTAACTAATTTTTATTTTTATCTTACGATGGCCGCAATATCTAATCATTGTATCAGGAATGTATGTATCGTATAGTATATGTAATAATATAGTATATTAATAGAAGTAATAGATTAATTATTACAATTGCATGTTTCCTTTACCGGAGGGACGAAGCTGCAATGCACATATTTTTAAAAAATTAAAATTTTGAAAGTAGATTAATGCAAGTTAATAAATTTACCAAATTCTGAAATGTTGTTTATCAATAAAGATAATTAATGGATTTTAAATAATTATTTACATTGATATGCAAAGTGAAAAGAATTTTAAAATGCTATACAATTATTAGACTTTTGTTTTTTATTTATAGAAAATAAGTTAATCCCTAAGGAAGATTCCACCCACGATAAGTGCTGATGGAATCTAAGATATTGATCGCACTAACTCATAAAAGACTATTCACTCTCCTCTTGGAGGCTCCTATATTAGAGGTAGTTTGTGTACATATATGATGCTAGAAGTAGAAATCAGCTTTATTGACCTTTTTAAATGTTCACTTTCCGGTCAACAGAAATCAACTGAAGTTCAGTTAAAACAAATTGAATTTGATAAGGGAATGTTGGTTTCAATTCACAATTATAAATTATAAATTTATAAATAAATTATTACCAAAAACAAAATTTGTTTAATCCGATATACACTAATCCAATCCTAGCATACAATGTTTCCTTAACTCTTAAAAAAGTTACAAAACGAAAAAGAACGTTGATACGGTATTCATTAAGTAGAAAAGAAGGAATAAAACTAATTAAAAAACATAATAACCGTAAAATCGGCATATTTCCAACCCGACGTTTGAATAGTATAATCCTGTTTGACAAAGGGATATCAAACAACAATACACACGATTAATAAAACTCTTTTGCCGCTTTACAATTGGCAAGAATTAGATCAATTTAGCATTGTAAAACAAGACTTGACGCCCACAAATCGAACCTTAACATTAAAGACATAAGATTTATAACTAACTTCAATCTTGTTATGGAAAATTCACAAAAGGGTACCTTTTATGTCCCGCAGTGTAAAACAAGTGTGACTCAATAGCTTAGTTATTGTTTTCGCAGACGATGATAGGTGGTCTTTTTATTTTTGAAATTTTGATTTATAGCATTATTATCTCGCGTCTTCCGGTTGTAAAAAATGTTTGGGAATTATTTCTTTCAATAGCCGTATGTACTCGTATCTGCCGGCTTTGCGAGACGTGAAATGATGGTTACTAATACTACTTAAAGGCTGTTTGTCTTACATATCAAATTTTATTTGAAAAAATAATGACGTATTCACCCAGGCACAATCAAACAAGTAGAAAATTTTGAATTTACTCTGCTTTTTTTGTGGCAAGATGGATATTTTAAAAATTAAGCTGTAACTTATTTTATTATTCCAATTAAGTTTCAACTTAGCATGCTTGGAAAGTCGAATAAAGTTCTATGGTTAAATTTTTTACTGTTAAATAATTTAAAGTATTACATTTCATATTACCTATATCTGTAAATACCATCTGAAGACTATTAAAGTTACTTCTGAGTTGTTGTCAAATTTCATTCAGTATGTAATATAATAAGCAATTCACAGACATAATTCGGAAGTATCACCGGATGTATCTAAACCAGCGACCAATCAAAACAAATTCCAAATTAAACGGCTCCCACCCAACAATAAGAGTTAATCAAACCCTACAACCCCAAACATATGCTTTAAATCTTCAAAGGGTTGAACAATTATATAAATTAATACCAACATCCTTTTTATATAAAGATACCTTCAATATAATCTGTACGCGTAAAATAACTTCCTCTATCATTTACTTCACTTTTTTCCCGCCACATGACTCCATTTTTTCTTTCAAGATGGCTGCTCCATATGTCGTCGATGTAGCACGTGTTAAAAGTTTTATTTTATTGCGTATTGCTGTCTTATTGAAGGTAATTTAAAATGTATTTGATGTTTTGTGTTTATAGAAAATGAAACATTTACAGAGGACCATTTTAATATTGGATAAAATATATAGGTATTTAGCGTTTGGCGCAGAAGCAGAATGAAAACATTTTTAACATCTTAAAGCTAATTCTTACCCGTACTACTAGAGGAATCGATTGAAGATAAATTAGATCCCAGGATAGAAATATGTATGATTACATTCATTAAACAATATGTGTTTATTAATGCTAAGTAAATAAATCCATAAACATTTTTGCATACACGTTTTATTAATTGGCAAGTGATACGAGCTATGGTAGCCGCATGTTTAATTTATGACAAAGTGAATCAAAGACATTATATTTGAATTAATGAGATCATAAAACGTGTATGCTTTACTTTAAACAGTGCTGTTATGTCTGGAACAAAAAACTTTAATTTGATTTGTCTTCAAAGCACTTGGTCGATAATAGCACGTAATAGCAGTGATATTCATCTTAATCATCTATTTGTAAATAATGTACATAGTTTCCGTGTCTTTTTTAAACTAGAGAATTTATCTTTCAACATTCTATATACCACAAATGGAATTTTACCATCTTGAAGTGTCAATTGTACTTAAAAAAATGTGGTAAACGTCGTTTTAGGCGAGTCTGGTTCGGTAATTCAGTTTCTGTAATATTTTCATTTAGCAAAAACAAATGGCAGCCTTGAGGCGCGCGCGTGAGTACAAAATCACAAAAATACCTATGTTTATGAGAGCCGGTCGACAGCTTCGACGGCTCGATGACGTTTATGAAGTTAATTTGACAAGTACAACTGTTGTACAACTGTTATAAGTGATGCCCAATTTTATTTTTTGAAACGAGGGAACTCTTTCATTGTCTTAAACCATCGCGTAACAGACGCGTGCCTAATAGTACATTAACTGAACTGATCCGTAAAATATTGTACAACTTAATCGAAGTTGGATTTAGATTGTTACAGACCCATCTATGTTGCGTCAATTCTTAGAGGCACTTTCTGTTGTGAATGTAAAAATCAACTATGACTATGACTACTCTGTGTCTTAGAATATTGATATAACCAACCTCCGTGTTAACCGTCAAAA
>DWPT01004731.1:0-12914 GCA_018251895.1 Agathymus mariae mariae | reverse complement strand
CCTACATTGAAGCAATGATAACTGTCTGTTGAAGTATTAAAAAAAATCCATACCTACAATGAATAGTATTATTAATTAAAATCAGGAACCAGATACGATAGTATAAAAAACATATAAACAAAGTATAAATAATACAAATATTTCAATTTAAACCGGTTTTTTAAAGTTCCATACGTAGATAACAATAAATAATGGAATAGTGGTCAAAATTGAAAACCCTTTATTGAAATTAATTCCCGATATGTTGTTACAAAACCTGTGGGCAAGTTATAATCTATTCGTTATATATATAATGGCGAAATCAATAAACGAGTCACTCGTCGACAGTTTGGTTTCGTTCGTGTGTATTTTATATCTTTATTACATTTTGTACTTATTATTTTTAATTCATATGAAACGTGACCATTACTTAATTGATTAATTAATACCTGTTATATGAGGGGAAAATTTAAAATGAGTAATATGTATAGTTTATCTATTCAGTCATTATCCATTGCACCAAGCTATCCGGTCCTTAGCCGTCTGAATCCAGCGAATATCTGCTATCTTCTTCAGACCGACTGTCAAAAAGCATCCTACAGAACTTCTACTGGCCCTAATCCCAATCACTCGGGGTCGGAACAGTATGTCCTTTCCATCCATACATCTCTATTTTTCGTCATTTCAGTGCACACATCCTTAATATTCATATCGTCTTCCATAGAATCCATCCACCTCTTCTTTTGTCTTATATCCATCTACTTCTATTCTCAGCATTCTTCTCGTCACATGACAATCCTCTCTACCTTATGTGCATGATCGTCATTCGTGTTTATCAGTTATATCAGCCAGATAATGCTACGTCGCTGACCCTTGTTTGTTTACAAACAATATCGTCGTGAATACAATGACATCGAGAAAATCGGTTTCATAATGTATATAAATCATTTATCAATAGCTTTTTGTTACATTTGTATTCAACAATATTCAAGAAAGACGGCAAGTTTTTTAAGAATAAGTATTGGAAGATTGTTAAGAAATACACATTCATAATCAAAGTTGAGCACTTTACGCTTAAGTCGAATTGGATTTAAAGTAAACAAAACACTTTTTATTAAATTTATTCAAGACATTGTTAATAATAACACTATAATAGGGACAACACAATTAACTGCGTCTTTATGCAATATAAACCTTATGACTACACGTGCCTATATTCTCAAAATACTTTAAAGAAATTCCTTTTCCTTGCCATGTGGAAGCAATAATTGCACAACACTACTGTAAAAGTCTATTAGCACTGGTCGGTGTCCTTGCAATATAGCGACTCGCGGACCATGTAATTATATAGACGACAATTGAAACACTGAAAGGACATTGTTCTATATTGTAACAGAAATAATGAATTTAATAGAAAGGGAATGACTGTTAAGTCCACAATACTCTGTCTCCAGTAACATTTCTCCAAAGTAATCGAATTCCAACGTGAATGTTAAAGTTTCTTGCCAGACCCCCGAGTCTGTTATTACTTCCTCCCCATCTCGATCATTAATTTTTATACCTTCAAACAATACCGTGTTCAATGCTTTTCTTAAACAATTTCTGAGTGATTATGTAACCCAAACAATATTACTTACATATTGTTATATGCCATGTCTTCGAACTTATTTTCTGTATCACGAATAAATAACTATTCGCAAAAAACAGTATCTCGTGAAAGTTGCAATATAATGTTCAATTATATTTACTGTCTCATTCAAATGTATTTACTTTCTGGTAAGGAAATATGAATCTGGTATGTAATATAAGTGAACATATTGTGAAAATGCCAAAGAAAGAAAACACTAGCCAGAACTCGAGCACAGAACCAACATTGTAAACGATGCTTTGTTAGGGCAGCTGAATTTTCTTTCTGTAAATATAGAAAATTTCAAAATACACGAAGTTGAAACATATGTTTTAGAAACCGATTTGCACTTTTGTAGGCAGTTGTGAAATATTACTAGAATGTCACAATATTATGCGATCAAAGCATCATAGTATTTAATAACGGTTGATCGGTGATCGTTAGAACTAGCTAATTACAATTTCAATGTTCATTATATTCCTTATTCAGTATATTTCGATGTCTATTACTTTTTAAGAATGTGTGGGTACACTATTTTTTAAGTGATCATATCAGACTATTACACTAAGAGAAGATGAGAAATACAACAGAGAAAGAGAAATTAGCGTGTGTGATAAAGCTACATAGATAAAACTACTCATGAATATACTCGGAATTTGCTGGTCAGACGTCAATAGGTTAAATTTATAATGTATATTTACGCAACGGTTTGTTTTTGTGAGTTTTGTACCTGGGTATGGTATACCTTTTTTCTTTTTTTGTTTTCTAGGGGGAAACCTACAAGGCCAGCCTGGATATATACCTGGACACGAAAATTCCATGTTATTTTTTTGGTTGAGAAACAACAATTAGTGGGTTATTTGTTTTTTATTTTATATATGATGACAATTTAACATGATGTATTTATATTTATTACAAAACTGCTGCTGGACAATGGATGAGGCGATGGCGCTTGATATCTCTTGGTCACATCTCTATACCACTCAGATTATTTCCCGAGGGTATTCAAATGTAGGTAGGGGCCCTTTATCTGTCCGACTTATTTGCAATTCAGTCGTAGAATGATTAAACGTTTTTTAACAATCAAATAAAACGATCTAACAGCTATTACTAAACTCTTATGACAATTTATCTAGTTTTTCAATAAAACCTTTCTGAAACAATTATTTTTTTAAAATTGTAACCCATCTTCTCTTCGCTTTTGGATACAATAATTTATCATTATAAAAATAAATAGTTATTTATGCTAATGTTATAAAGAGACAACAGATTTTGTTTCGTGGATTTATAATACTTTTTAATGTACCTTTCAAAAGTTAAAAATTATTTTACCATTTAAAAGGTACAATATTTCGAATGAACATAGGCTATGTATTAAGTATATGTATTAATGTTTGAGGCTGAACGAAGTCATAGTCAGTAGTTAATCATACATTTTATGTTTACCTCATCTTTTCTTTTAAAGGGTCTGCTTCTACATCTGCTTCTTTTCGGCGGAAACGAATCCCCAGTATAAAAATTACCCTTCATTTTAAGCCATATTATAAGCCATATGTCAAGTATCACATACATCTGTTGCGGAGCTTCTGCGTAATGCCGGGATAGACATACAATCAGACAGAAAGAAAGGTAAAATAATTCCAAGAACATGTTATTTAGCTTCTATATTGATAATAAAGTCTATGTAAACGTAAGTTATATATAAATAATTTTTAATGTACCGATTCGATTTTGTTGCAGTTTCGCTTCGTTTCAGAAAAATATCACTTTTTGCATAGAAATAGCACCTGCATTGATTTAGGTCTGGATTTTTCACGTTTTGTGAATTCTAAATAAATATATTAATGCATATTTTATTTATTTATGGAGAGATTGAAATGAAACGAACTATAAATTTTAATTGACGCTTACTGCAATACATTAGTGAAAAATTGTTTATGAGATTAGCGGGCACAAACGTACAGGGAAACAAACACTTATTCTAAAAACTATTATTTTGGGTTTTATTGCATTAATAAAGCCTCGTAATAGTTTGTCTCATATATTCTTCATGTACATTAAACGATTAGTCATTTTTTTTTATATGTACACATAATTTGGTGTATACAAGTTGTTGGTTAAGCTAATAAGCACGATGAAGTCACTTTCATGTAATTATTTTGTCAAAATACTCGTTCTATTTGAAAGCAGTCGATTATAAATAAGAATCTAAATTTGTCTTCATATCTGGGATAATAACCTACTACGTGGGTGGATGAAGATGCTATGGGAAGTACAAAAAAATATTAATACTGCCATCATCATTATGTAGAGCCCTTAACAAAGGGGTCCTTTCGTTACTAACTTGGCTGGCAACGCATTGGTGATGCCAGAATTTTTGAATATATGCATGGTTAGCGCTGACTATTTACCATTAAGTGGTATGTGCGTTTATCGGCTGTAGAGATAAAAAGAAACTAAATGACGCAGTAAGATACTGGTAATGAAAACAGTAATGAGAGAGCCCAATAAGTCAATTTTGTGAGTAATATTATTTCATATGCAGAATACGTTTGAGTGCGTTTTTAGTTAAATCTTTTTCACTGTTTTTCTTTATCTTGTCTTGCCTGGTTTTTTCCACAAATTTATTTTATACGTCTATACAGTTCATATGGAAGATTTTCCCTCGGTGTATCGATATCTGTGTGCTTTTTCTAAACAAAGAATAGATATTATGTTTTTTGGTTACAAATTCCAAATATGAAATTGAAAGAGTTTGTCCATCTGTAGATGTTCCTCTTGCGCGGGCGGAACTATTTCTCCCCGCGGTATATGTTTTTACAGAAATAACATGAAAAAATTATGAACGTTACAAAAATTACCTGCCGCTTAGTGGTTTTTCTTGGATTTTTTTGTAAATGTTTTATATTCGTACGTATAAGGTTTATTTATACAAGCTTATTTATTTTCATAATTGAAAGCTGAAACGGTGGTTTCGGAGATCAAAGATATTTCATTAAGTACTTTGAAATTATAATAGATAGGCAATTCCACAAGTGTTCCATTTTTTACTAATGTTGTACCAATATTTCCTTGCAAGATCTTATTTTAAGTTATTTACTAATTTTGTTCAACAGCAAAATAACGAAAACTAGGTTGTTAATTTATATTTTCTACTAGAAAAAAAAAAATTAAATTAGGTGGAATAAATACCATATGTTCAACACTTGATACTTCTTAGATGGAAATTTAAACAAATTACAACGCGATAGAATTGATTAGAGGGTAGCGATGATAATGTTCCTCTTCCGTATGTTACCGTAATAATGCGCTGGCGTGCCTTGTCAGTTTTCAGATTACTCCTCACTTTGGTTTGGTGCGGAAAACTCACAGTACACTAATCGACATGTCCGTCGCTTATTGGTCTAAATCAGGCTAATCACAATTTATGAGAGAAACCACGAAGTAACGTGGTAAAGTTAGCCAATATTAAAATAACAATAATGCAAAACCTTTGAGGACTTCCCATCGGTAATTATATGCGTTTAGCCGTATTGGGGCGGCCTAGAATACCCCCCCCCCCCAATCCCACGCTGGCAGAAAAGGGTGTCGTAAGAGGCGACAGAAGCCAGCCTGCTTGGTGGTAGGGCTTTGCGTAACGATTATATTATAATATTAAGTCGTTAACATTATTATTGGTATTATTATCTTTCCGTGAAGCCTGCTTGGCTAGCTACCACCCTCCTGCTTGAGTCAGCCGCTAAACGACTCGTCGTGATCCGGCTGCGGGCTTAATGAGCCAGTAGATTATTTTTTACCTTCTTCTCATTTCCTGGCCGACAACGCATCAGTGATACCTTTGGTCTTGCCGATGTCCATGAGCGTCGATGACCACTTACCATCAGGTGGCTCGTCAACTCGTTTATCGGCTATTATCATTAAAAAAAAATATAATGTAATAATCCATTAAGATTTACACATCTATTTATTATCAGTTTTTTTTATTTTTAGTAAGATAGAATAATACGGTTCTCATAGGTTAATACTTGTCATAAAACGCGCCTGTATTGTCTCGTATTCACGAAAAATGGAATAAATTTGTATCGGCCTGTATATGTCCGCGACCTAACCTTGTCCTGATATTTATAAACACAACAAATAAATAACAAACTAACCATTCTCAAATATTTTTTATTTATATAGATATTTCGAAGTCCCATTAGCATTCGAAAATGAGAGTTAATATATATAATAGCAGTACCGTTAGAGATAGAATGCATCTCGTTGTGGTTCACATCATTTAACATGCACGTATGCATTTTACATGCAAAATTCTGTGAATACACGACCTGCATTCATAAAATTCTCTCATTCACATCTACGTTGAAAATTTTACATAAGTGTATATAAACAAAGCTGTTATATTCGTTCTATTATCACGTGTTTCAAGTCAACATTGGTCGTTTCGTATCATAACTTTTGTTATATATGTATATTCCGGGTACGTTTAAATCAGTTATTTGTTGATGCTAAATACGAGATGTAGTTAATAATATAAGATTCTATCGAGCCAGTGTCATTTTAAGAGTTGGGCAATAGAACTCTTAAATTATAACTAGAATGCGACTAAGGGTCCTTGCGTTTATTTGTAAATCTTTTGTTGAAATTCATAGACTGGATTGAAATGTACGGACTTAATACCTTGTTAGAATTTACACCAGTGAACTCTAGATGATGACCAAACATTTGAGTAGATACAACAAAGACTTATTTATGTATGTTCAAAGACCATGTATCAAGATTATTCTATCAAGAGTGGTCTCATTAATCTGATTAGCACTTTTATTTTATCGGTTACACACAGTGAGTTATATTTATTGCACATATTATACGAAATTAAAGTCTGATTTTACTGCCCCGAGTCGTATAATGGATTTTATTAATGGCTATTATTAAGCCCGTTAATTACCGGCTCAGTTTATATGTAGATATGTTACTGTGTACTTGGAATATTAAGTTATTCGTTATCTTTATTGTGTGTATGAGTTACAGGTGAAGAAATCACAGTTTTCGCAGTTGACGGGTAAACTGTTTTTTTTTATGTAAATTATTTTGTTCATCGTTAATCAAGAAAGTCGATTATCAATAATATTTAATATGATGCATTGAAAATTCTCTTTGACTTTTACGTTTTGTTTAGAAGTAGAAGTTGATGTCCCATTTTGATACAAAGAACAGAAATTCAATTGTTATTCGAAATCAAAATTTGTGTTTCTATTTTGTTGTGGTTAACATAAAAAGAATTTTGAATTTGTTGGCAAGTTGAGAGTTTACTTCAACTTTCTAACACAAGGTAATATTTTAAATCCCACTTTACTTAATTGTTCGGTTGCAATGCAAGTACTTTGAAACGATTAGTATGCCATAACAATGTGGACCATCAACATCTGTCCAGATAAGAGTCGGTAAAATAAAAGTTTCATAAAGTGTCAAAGGACAGCATAAACAATAAATATGCGCATATTTCGACCTATCTGCAAAACAAAGTGACATCTGCAATATTAATGCAGGAGAGTGATTTGAAACTTGTTATTCGCCATTTTCACACTGCTTTTTTTTCATTCTATATAAATATTTTTTTAAGTTTATTAAGTACAGAATATACATTAAATAAATATACATTTATATGAAAATTATGATCTTGATTAATTTACCTATAGGTATAATAAAGTCTATGGGACTCTTCAGGTATTTGCACATGTTCTCTTTTCTCACATGTACTCTTATCTCAGGGAAAGAGTTATTTTAATGTCCCTATTTTGTGTTAATGTTGTTATCAAAGAGTATATAGACATGAACCTATACTTACTTAATGAAATAAGTTGTTTTTTTTTTAATTGTCAATGTCAAGTGTTATTTTTCTGACATTCTAATACAAAATAATATATTTAAACTAAATAAACGATTAGGTTCGTAAATACTAAAAAAACAAATAGAATTTAAATCACAAGAAAATAATACTACACTTAGTTTAATATTAGGCCTGTTATTAAAATACTTATTCGTAGTAGATTAACCAATTTTTTTCCATATATTTTTACTATTGCGTGATGATTTCACTTATGTGGTGTCACGTAATATGACTCATCTATTTTATCTTCAGTGTAAGTTTTAAATTGTATATTTAATGAAGCTGAAATGATGTCGTCTGTTATTTCGCTAGATACAAGTCGTATCTTAATTACTCCAACAATTTCCTCCAACGTGCCCATTGCATACTGCCACACTGTATTCGTGTATAGGGGTTTTGAAATGCTCAAAGACATTTCAACTACTGAACTAAATTGCTAGCGTAAAGATGTTGGAAAGGAAACAGATGTCCCAAAATTGATAAAGAGAAATATTTTAGCGTGCACGTGTTAGTGTTATACAGGTTAATTTTTCAAGTTGCTGTGAATGGCCAAATCCGAAACATGAGGAATAGCGAAAAGTACTCAAAGGCGTCACGGGCCCGATTTTGATAAAAAATGAAACTACTTCTTTGGATTTTTGAAAATTCCTCGCAGGGAATCGATCCCATTGATTAAAAAAAAACTGTATCAATACACCATTCGATAGTGTCGCGTATAAGGATTGACTTCTGGGAAGTAATTACATACGGTAAAATTAGTTTTCATCTAAATCGGGCCCATGACTCATTTGAGAACTTTTCGCTAATTCCTCATAGTTTCGGATTTGGTTATCCACGCCCCCTTTAAAAATGCATTTATTTATGCATGTATTTTATATTATGTGATTTTATATAATCAAATGATCACTCATTATAAACATTAGTAAACTGCACGCTCTCATGTATATATAGGTATGTATATATGATTCTTATTCGGTCATTGAAAATAAAATAGAAAATACCTAAATAGCTTATAAATTACATAGAAAAATCATAATATTTAGGAACCATAAGCTTAGTAGTTAGTTAGTAAACAAAGGACGGAACGAAAGTTAGCGGGAAATGATAGTAGTAAGCGCAGTCATTACTGCCCATTTTCATGAGACTGGTTAATTTACTTGAAATATCCATACAAGCTATATTTGTATACGTTACCCATGGTTTTTATATGAAAATTCTTGATACATAGTTTTTCTATTACAAAATACTTCAATTCAAGTTCAATAACAAACATAATTAACCCTTAACATTTGAGTCGATAGTTATTATTAACGTTACTGTACAGAACTAATTGCGGTTCCAGAACTTTATGTTTATTCTGAATTTGAATTTATATGAAAAGCAAATCAATTTTAGTTTCTACTACATTATTTAAATTTCCAGAAAACATAATTTTAGTGAACAACAGAAACGGACATATAATATTACTAATATGAAATGGATATTTAACTTCCAAACTAATTTCTATTAAATAAATAATTTTAAAATGTTAAATACTTTTGCACGCCACCATTTGAAAATAATTCGTAAAAAATATGACATTTACCTTTATGTTTCCGAAAATGTTTAAAATGCCATGTTAACCAGCAAATAAATCTTGCAATATGTTTAATAGATAAATAAAATATTTGACTCATAATTTTATTGATCCATGTCTAAAACTTTAAAGGTATACCTAATTTTAATTTAAGCATATCAAACGCATATTTAAGATGGTAAAAATGGGCAGCTTTTTAACATTGCAGAATATTTTTGTGTATAAGTTGAGATTGTAATAACTCTAACTGCATACAATATAAGTTAAGAACTTTATAAAAATTACGAATATCAATGCTTTCCCATTGACACCTTTATTGATGTGAATAAACGTTTATTAATTGAACTATTTACGTTTGTAGAATTTAGTTACGATAAGCTGCGTCCGGAAATTTGGTTCTTCATCAGTTATCTTATTGACATTGTGTGTTGTCAGCAACTATATTGTTATTCATTAGATCTACGTGGTCTGTTACCATTGACCTTGTACATTAAGTACTTGGGCTCATGATTTTGCATGCTATGGAAAAAACACACTGAGTATATCACTATGTGATCAAATTGAAGGTTACAAAATCCATTCTCGTACAATTATTACACAGGGCTTGTAGAATTGGTTAGTATAACTGGCGAAGAGTATCCGCCATAATTGGAAAGAACGTTAATAATTGGGAAAGAAGCGTATTTAAATATTGACTTTTAAAGAGCATAGAATTCCATGAATGAAGTTAAAGAGTTTGCTAATTAAAACATAGTGCATATAATCTTATAAAAATAACATTATTAATACGATGATGGACCATCAATTTTATAAACAAAGCTGTTGCTATTTACCAACAACAGATCTGTAACCATCAAGTTTCCTGATTTACATTTCGTTTTTCCTTCAGGTTATTTTCGAAATTTCGTGCACACATTGTGCTTTCAAGTAGAAAACTTTTATTTTTAACGCTATCATTTTTCCTATTACAATCCTGACGTGAACGTTGTCAGCATTCACGTTCTACTTTCCCCGTAACGCAATATTCCTTTTTCGTTATATTCCGCACCATGGTTAAATGAATAATGAATATAAAATTATTCCCTCTGAATGTCTTGTATTCTACTAGTAATACGGTCCGGTTTGTAGAGATAGGTGATGATAATAACATTTTTAGATGAATATATTTTTTCCGATTTAATTACTAGCGGTATTTATTATCGTACTTCGATAAAGTTATAAAAAGTCTTACTAAATTACAAATGTAAACCTTTTATCGTAAAAAAAACTTCATCTACTGGTATAACACATGAAAATTTGTATAGTTGTTTTGAGATTATCGTGAGGCAGACAGACAATATTTTTGTATTTCAGTAAGTAATTACCATGTATAATGTGGTGGTTGTGGAAGTACCACTACAGGGCATATTTTGAAATAACTAAATAAGAAAAAAAAACACTACAAACTTTCAATGTTTATTATACAGAAAAGGAAATATATTTCTTATGTTGGATTAGCCGTCGTTGGCGTTTGGATACTCAGTATAACGTTTACACGAATGTTTTTTTTTTCAACCGAGTCCGGGTCCAAGTAGCAGAAAATCTAAAAATCGAGAAAATAAAGAAAACAAAATTCAAAACCTTATACGTTACATACATCACATATTGCGTAGACGGGATGTAAACACTTAAAGACTGACTTGTTTTTTTAGGTGAAAAAGAGCTTGTGATAAAAATAAACTTTCGTATAAAATTTCTATTTCAAACAACTTGTTAAGGGTTTATGTTAGCTTTCAAGCGCTGTCATATTAAGGATACTACTATACGATATACACGGCACACGATATGAGAACATAAGTTGCTGACATTATTTAGTGGAGGTAATTATTGCAGTCACGTCAGAAGCCACAAGCAGCATGTACTCGCAGGAATGTGCGCTGACCACATCGCTGCTCCTTTAGTCAGAACTGATACGTATTCTCAAAATCGAATGTTTTACTGAACAGGTCGGTGAGACTTTGAAAATAAAAATGTCTATCCCATTTACAACTACTTATAAGTAATTCCCGCTTACTTCAGCGTGCACAAATCATAACTTAATTATGATTTTTTATAATTCTTTTTTTTATAAAAATAAAATCGATGCCAAGCCAATTTCATCACTCTTAAATACACTAGGTTAAATTCCGCTACGCCACACCATTTTATTAATAATATATTTCGTTATTAACTAAGGTGTAAAAATCGTTTAGTATTGTTATGTTTCAGGCTTGGAACATTAAGCATTACAGTATGTAGTGCATATAATAATAATTTATTTAAACTTACTTTCACTTTTGAGTACAATTTTGTAGTTAATCTTTTTTATGTTGTTTTATTTATACTTTATAAAAAATCTTTATGTTTTTCAATTTTTTGTGTAAATGTTATTATATAATAAGTGCGGTACTACAATTTTTTATTATATAAATAACGGAATATGTATACATGAAATCAAAATCGGTTTATATACTATGGTTGCGCATACATAAAAAATAAACACATAAACATAGAACCGCCCCTCCTTTGAAGTTGGTTAATAAATATTGTATGTATGTGGAGTTTAAAATAAATATTTATCTTGAACCTCTTTTTGTTGTTACTCATCTTTAAAAATCTGATAAATAAATACAATAAAGTCTACTAATTTAAATATTTTGAAATTTTTTTTAACTGTTATTGGACCTTACTGGAATTAAGTATTTTTTTCGATTGTAATATTTAATTCAAATGTTACTCGTATATTGGTACGGATTAGATACGATTATCTGATTATGGTCACATACTGGTCTTATTATAGTAAATAAGACCTTAATAATAATAAGAGGTCTTATTATTATAGTAAGAGAAAACAGGAAAAACCAGTAGAAAACAAGGACATGGTAATTCACTGATACCAAGAGAAGCACCTTTGCAGAGAAAGTTCTAAATATTCTTTATTTGACTATAATTTCAATCAGTCAAGGGTACTGATTACCAATACATATGAAGAATCAGAGAGGTCACGTCTGGTGGATAGGTTTTTGCAATTGGACCTTAAGCTTATTATTGAGTCGTTTATTTAAAAAAAAAATATCTTACAGATTAACTATTTCATATTATTTTATGCCAAAGGTTCTAAATTTTATGAAGAAAAGGAACCAGTATTATATTATTTGTATCTCCCTGTTTGTTTATTTGTTGTGCCAGAGAAAACAAAATGTATGGACCGGAAAACGTTCAAATATAACCGTAAACATACGTGTTATGTATTTGGCCATGATTAACAGAAATATCTATGTAGTTAAATTTCTGAGGGAAACAGAAAGTATTTCTTGATAAGATACTCATACTGGAATCCAGTGCCACGCAGGTCTCACTCAAACTTGATCAGTTTTAGTTTAGCAACAGTATATTATTATTAAAACAGGACAAAGGCACCATCAACTCATCATTGTTGTAATGTTTGTCTACCTAATTGTACCAATGTCATTAAGGCCATAGTCTAACATGCAGGCTAAGTGCAAATTGGCACACTTTTAAACCTCTGTCAAAAAGAACACCTACAATTATTCCCGCAGAAACTATTATAATCGTTACTCATCCAGAATATATCTTGTAATTTTATAAACTACGCTTTTGCCCCAAAGCTTGTTATCTTGATACCTACAAACGTGAGCACTATAAATAACACATGCAAATATAATTATACAGCTGCTAAATATGATTTTTTTTTTTTTTTTATAGCAATTACAATTGTTAACAAACTATACAGCCTTGGCCAAAAGTATTAGGCACCCCCAATAAAGTTACTGCATATCTGTGATAGGTGAACAACGAGTAAT
>DWPT01004730.1:0-12916 GCA_018251895.1 Agathymus mariae mariae | reverse complement strand
GAAGTAATCGATCATTTTGAACACCACACATTGTTACATATTAAAATATGTGGTACAAAAGAATATTTTTTTACTTTGACATATTTTTTCGACTTTTCAGTTTTCCATACTCTAGTATCTCGTAAACGTAATTTCTTCTGAAGTTTCAAAGTTAAAACTTCATCTCGGAAGTCTGTCACTTGAAAATAATTCTGGAAATATTTTTGCTCATTTTGTGCGCTGCGTAATCAGCTTTAGTCGACTCTTTCAGTTGAAAAACTGTAATTTTACGCTGACAAAAGGAAAACACAAATTATCAAATTAAGTATTTAGGGATTTTTATATAAGATCTTTTTTGTTTTCACTATAATCACACGGGGTACATGTACACACGAGGCGTTCACCGTTTATAATCAAAAATTCTTCAGCCTTATACTGGGCTGACGCATACAGGAATAGGGTACAAAACCTGTGTCAAGACCAAGGTCAGCGCCAATTAGGAGTATTGGTTTAGACACTTACCTAATTAATGTAGAGCTCGTAGGTACTTTCAATAATTTTTGATATCGTGGGTTCCAAAACTTCCCAAACAAAGACTTCCCAAAACGCCAGAAACAAACAAAACATGAGATTGTTAATCACTAATAATTCTCTCCTAAGCAAACTGATCTATGATTTGATATGCGGTGCACGCAGTAGAGAATGGCTAATTATATATGTTGACGTTAAATACTCTTAGCGTATTGGATATTTAATATACACATTTTTAGGTACGTCCGTGAAGCGAACGGTGTGTGCATCGCCGATGAAGTACAAGTGGGTTTCGGCCGAGTGGGAACCCACATGTGGGCGTTCGAGACACAAGATGTGGTACCCGACATCGTGACCATGGGTAAACCTATGGGCAACGGTCACCCGGTGGCGGCGGTGGTCACCACTCCAGAGATAGCCAAGAGTTTTGCAGATACTGGTGTGGAATACTTTAATACGGTAAGTATTTGGCGTTATTACAATTCCTTATAAATGAACTCTTATATTTACAATTACTGGCGTCTTTCTGTGCGTCATCGTGAATCATTTGTTATTGGAGTGAAAGTTTATCTTTCTATCATAATTTTTTATAAGTTAAATAACACAACGACGAATATATGGTTACATCGTTTTGATGATTTTGCGGGTTAATTTTGTGGAGAAAATAAAAAAAATGTAAGTAAAAAAAATATGAAACTTACAAATTCAAATGTATGGCGTATCAAAGAAGAGGCCACGTCGTGAAGGCTACAAATATATTTTGTAACTAGCAAATGCCCACGCTTTGCATCGGAAAAACTACCTTACCTTTAAAAACAGTATCTGCATTTTTCTGGGTTTTTCTCGTTCTGTGAGTTAGAAATACATATGTTCATTCATAACTTTTTTATTTATGGACGGACTGCAATGAGACAAACTTTAACTATCAAATGATGCCTACTGCAATACATTAGTGAAAACCAGAACAGAATCCATCAAGCCGCTTCGTAGATTAGCGAGAACAAACGCACAGACAAACAGACAAAAATTCTAACAACTATTGTTTTGGGTTCTATTGCCTCAATAAAAGCAAAAAATAATCATTTTTCTCAAATACCGTTCATGTACAGAAAGCCATCAATTAGGATTTTATTATTAGTATAGATATAATACTATTTAATAAATATATGATAATATTACTCGGTTTAAAATATATAGAAAATATACGAAAATACGTAGAACGTTCCGCCTTATTTCAGAAACTACTGAGCCTGCATTTGTTTATAACATTCGAGTCTAAACTACCACGAGAAATGGAATCCACATGTATCCCATTCGGTATATATTTACAATATGAAACCTGACTTACGTTTATCTGGTATAGGTAATGGAAATAAAAATTTATGTAGGCTTTACTAAACATAAGTTATCTACCTACCTTATCTTCATATCACCACAATAAAGGGTCCCTCTTTTCGTATTGATAGATAGATAATTTTGATATGTTTACATCTAGAATAAATTTAATTTTGTCTTCATCAAATGCACCTAAATTAAATTTATGTAGCATATGTACCAATGGCATGAAGAGGAAGAATTATTTCCTCAATATGTAGGAAAATAGGTACCAAATTAGAAGTGATTCTATAATTAATAATATTACAGTTGAATTGCGTTTTATTTAAATAAGTAACCATTTTATTATCTGCGGTCTTGTGATAATATATGTGTATTATGTTGTTATCATTGCTCAGTGGATCTTATAATTTATGGCCCCGTTAACTAGATCACTTAATGATATTTCTCGTCGGTACCAGTTAGTATTTATCTTTATCATATTTATCGGGTTCAGCTCACACTTCCACTGGCAAGGATCGACTGGTTGACTGGCCAATGTATATTTTGATAGTGTTTAAATCCTATACGGTGACAATTTGAAAAGTTGTATTAAAAGTTGTTCTCTCTCGAAAAGCTCAAATTATTTCTGTGAGCAAATAGATATTTGTTCACATTGTCACTAACTAAATAGTTCGCAAGTTTAATTTCTTGCTTCTACCTACTTACACTTGACGAAATCGATATTTTTTATCGTGATCTTAATTTGACAAAATGAATTTGAACATTTGAATGCGATTAATCTCTGATACCGATTATTTTTTGCAAATATGATGGCATCTTAATTTCATAGCAAACTCCAGTCGTTCGATATTCGGTTTATTGGTAATACATTTTTCAATGTTTTATATTGCGTCCTGTTCAATACAATTGCTCGTTTTACTTGATCTCACTCTTTCCCTTCTCACTGCCGTTAACTGTACCTCGTTTCTGTTGTTGTTATGTATTTATGGAATTCCCCACGGAGTTCTACAGACGTTTGTCTTTAATGTTCGTCCACTAAAACAGTATAATCTGTTTCACAAGGGAGTATCCTTCTCCTATCGGATACAAATTTATTAATCAAGTAATTCTTTACTAGTGTCACCGGTACTGTGATTTTTACCATTAAAACTCGTTCGGTTCGGTCGTATTGCCTCTTCGTCGATTTTTAATGTAGGTAGAGGTAGAGAAGGTTCTCGCATGAATAAATACTTGTAAGTGTCTTATATATAATCCAACAAAATCTACCTCACGTTACCTCCATATAAACTTATGCTCATTGCTCACGATAAGACTAAAGAGATAGATACGGTTACGCAACAGAGCATGCGTGCTCTCCGTGAAGCGCGGGCTAATTGATTGTGTTACGAAGTCATCGATGCTTGATTAGCAATCTAACAAATGATAACAATAACACATTAGCAACAACGCACTTATCACTATATTATATAGTTTGTGTAAATAGAAGAGTACATTACACAATTAAAAGGTTTATAAATTACGATGTGTTTTTATAACAATAGTCGACAAAAGAGAATACGTCTCATCTGATGATAATTGGTTATCGGTTATCTTTGACACTAAAGGCATCATTGACATCTTGACGATCAACAAGAAAACGATGGACTCGCCTATTTCTTCGGGTAGTTCCTGACAAAAACGTTAAAAAATTACAGTTGATTAGGAATAAACCTGGGCTAGACAGCCCGGTGACCTTCAACAGGATGGTCTCGGTGCTATTGCATCGTCAATTATTCGGCAGGGTGCACTACTAGTAGAGAAACCGCCTTACATCCTCCCACCAGTTTCATATCAATTTGCATTGAAGAAAAAATATACGTTATTTAAAAACATTATATAAAAAAGATATTTTGAGTTATTTGACATACATCACTGTTTAATTTTCTTTTGTTTTCGTACATATAACAAAAGAAAATTGCACCAATTTGCATGCCCCAAACGTATTTCAAA
The DNA here is from genome assembly GCA_018251895.1 of Agathymus mariae mariae. Taxonomy (NCBI): domain Eukaryota; kingdom Metazoa; phylum Arthropoda; class Insecta; order Lepidoptera; family Hesperiidae; genus Agathymus; species Agathymus mariae. The sequence continues at coordinate 9,079 of DWPT01004730.1, read as the reverse complement.
TGGTGTGCTCGGATGTGTTCTGAATATTTAATCAAAAAACATCGCAAGTATTCGAGTGTCGTTTATTCACGTTGATTTCATATTCTCGTTGTTATAAAATAATGTCAGGAATAGTAAATTCTTCGTGCGGAGGCTTGTCACTGTCAATTGTTGACTCTCGGGCCAAACTTTTTCAATCATTCAAAACTTAGCCGACAAATTGGAGTATTAGGCATCTAATTACAACAATATGTACTATCTATATATATCAAAAGAAAAAATTCATTTCGTATTAGCAATTATTCTATTGCTGTAGGCATTCCTGTTGAGTTAAAAAGATTTTAGGTTTTATAGTACCCTGATATTAGGTTATTACACTTTGACTTATGATAATCCCTCCGGAATATACGTCTTGTTTTGTGACGATATTTTCCTTTGCGGTAACAGAGAATATGTATTTTTTTTTGGTTAATAGGCAACAAAATAAGTAGACGAGCCACCTGATGGTAAGGGGTCACCGTCCATTACTATCGTTCGTACCATGGACATCAACTAGCCAACGGTCCAATATGATCAGAAATACTTACTTTTTTATATTTTTCAACGAATATTAATATAAAATCAATGCTGTAAATAAATATTACAATCAAATAAAACTCAATATTTACTTTAATTTAAGTTTAAAAATGTGATATCGTTTGAGTCTTTTAAACGCGCCCATTTTGGAGCGCTTTGTGGCAATGTTCTGTTTTTAAAAACATGGAGAAAGACAAGAATATTTTTGAAATAGGTAAAAGAACAATAAAAAAATCTCCTAATAATATCTTGTTGATTAAGCGTCTACAGGCAGAAAATATAAATATTTAATGAATTAAGTTAGTAAAAACAACCAGTAATTATTAAAACACCCGGTGCATACCTTCTGGATGGGAAGTCACGGACGCTCAAATCACGATTCTGCCTAACCAAATGCGTTGGGTTGTAATATTTTGAAGTTCTTTGCATTTTTTACACTGTTTATTACTTATACTGCATATTATAAAACTTTTAAATATAAATAATATTACAGACATCATTCTGTGGCAATAAAGATTGTAAATAAAATTATTTAGTCAATCAATCTTTGAATGATATGCGTAGGAATTTGGACCGGACGTAGGGCGCTCAATTTTAATTCAAAGTAGATAAAGTAGTAACATCCTATATAGCGTAATGTCATTAGTTTTAAAATTCTGCATTAGGTAGCCGTCCCCTGCCCCTTGCCCGTGGTTTAAGCCAAATGTGAATATTATAGCTCATTTGTAGTCAGTAGTAGAATTGAAGGAATCTGGTACGTCTTTGTTATTTACCATATAAAATCTAATTTAAAAGCAATTTTAATAAATGTACCTAACGATATGTTATTATACTTTTAAATTATGATGCTAAAAGAAATTGGTGCTTCGCTTTTGTATTGTCATGGAAAATCTCGTGATTATTCGAATGTCCATGGGCCATGGTGGCCATCTCTTCTATAGCGCATTTATAATATAAATATTATTATTATTAAATGACCATAATCTCCATCTAAGCTTAGCAAATTACACATAAAAAACATAGCTAAGTTTAATGCTTATATTTTGCTTTCATTTAATTCCAGTACGGCGGGAACCCGGTGTCATGCGCCATCGCAAACGCAGTTCTCGACGTCATCGAGGAAGAAAACCTTCTAGAGAGAGCCGCGCGAGTCGGTCGTCACTTGATGGCGCGATGCGAAAGCTTAAAACACAAACATAATCTAGTTGGAGACGTTAGGGGCAGGGGGCTGTTCGTCGGTGTCGAACTCGTCACCGACAGGGACGCCCGGACCCCAGCAACGGCCGAGGCGAAACATGTTGTCGATAGGTAAGATCGTTCGTTCCTTTTTGTATATAACAGCCTTCATACGTTGAAGCCTTTAACTTTATACGCCGCAATAAACTTTTAAGCACAGCCATATCAAAGTTTTATTTTTTTTCTAAATCTGAAATACAAGTATGAAGACTTAGTTTTTAATTCACCAAGATTGTCTTTAACCTAAGATTGACCTTATCAACTGTACAGCCTACATGTCATTTAAGACAAATAAGTTACATATTAATTATTATTCACCATAAACTGTATTTAAGATACAATATTAACAAACAAAGTAAATGAGTGCACCGCGCAGTTATTAGTGCGAGAGGACATTTTTGTAAGGTTTGATTCAAGGGCATTTTAGCACATTTCCAGGGAATCTGGCTGTGTTACAATCTCTTGTTCAGCCGTGAAGCGAGTTCCTACTTTCAGTAATTTTGCTATTTCGTCTGAAGATCTGAGGCCAACGACACAAAGAAATGAAGAGTTCCATTTCTTTCCTTAGGGACAGCCAAAAATATATAATTTTCTATTAATATTTATGAAGTGACTGATGTTAACATTTTTCCAGCCCAATTTAATAACTTATGTCTTTTACATTATTCACGCGTAGTCTGCATATATTATTATTAATTAAATAATTAAGTAATGTACTTACTTTGTTTCAGGATGCGAGAGGAAAAGATTCTCATAAGTCGTGATGGACCAGACGCAAACGTTCTCAAGTTCAAACCGCCCATGGTCTTCACAACCCAGGATGCCGACAGGCTGGTCGACACATTGGACAGGGTGCTGACTGAACTGGACGCTAACACGCGGCCAATCACCAATCTAAAACTAGAGGTTAGTGACAGTCATATGGTGGGAAGTTAAGTCGTAGCCGTAGAGACACTCGGGTCATACAGAACGTGTCATATTTAATATTACTAATAAATAAGCTGGTTTAGTTTACTAATATTAGCACAATACACTACAAATTTTCTATTCGTTTATAACTACCCTCATACATGTAGGACTACAGATTTTTTTCTATAGCGTTAACAAACAAAAGCCACATTGGACACCCCCGCACATTCTGCACACACGGCACATTCTACGATACTGCAGACACGTTTGAAACATCGATTATGGGAGGACGGTAGCTAATGAGACTACTTTCATACGCAGCGAGTTTGACCTGGGTGATGTTGTCATAGGGGAATTTTCTTTTGGATTTTGCATCATACACTCCATAGAGACATTCCTCTGAGTTCATAGTGGAAGCAATGTGTAGTAGCCTTGAACTTTAAATTAATAACTACAAGACGGTCACACACACCATCAGAATTACGTGTTGAGGGCACTGACGAGCAACGAACCCGGAATTAAGTCAGATAAATATCGAGCCCATGACCTCTCACTCGGCAGGCAGGGTCACTATCAGCAAGGCTTCACGGTCGTCAATTGGTCTGTCGTTTTGATTTGGTAGGGTGTAGATCTCCAAAGAACCCATACTCGTTTAATATTATAGGAAATGTATTTAGTTATAAGCTACTCGTATTGTTAATTATTCTAACATTAATACTTTTATTCTACAGGTAATGGTTACCCCAATTAGTGATGGAGTTGAAAACGACGATGCTATTCTAAAATCAAGTAGACAGCAGAAAGTAAAAAGTATGTGATACAAGAGAAGTTATAATAGAAATTACATTGTAACATAAAATTAATCTGTGAATATAATTAAGATAGTGCTAAGTACCTGATATTAAAAATATAATAATGATAAATAAAAAATTTCACCATAGTTAATATTTCTTTTATTTTACAAAGCGGTCTATAATAATATATATTCGTCCAGCTAAGCAGTTATATATAATGCAACAATTGGTACATCCAAGTTTAAAGTTTAGACTGTCAATTCTAGACGTCGACCAATGTTGTAGGTATGACACAAATACCTGGAAACATTCATTGTCCTTTTATCAGGGTAACCAACATTTTTGTGGTAACTGGTTATACTTGAATGCTTTCAAAGCCATGTGATTATCTAAAGTTTAGCAGCAAATGTGTAATGCAGTCTAGGTAAGGCTTATTGAAATTGTATTCCCAAGATATGCCCTTCGTGCATGTGCATGAACGGTTGAAACTTAACTGTTTAATGTAAAAGTACTTTAGGCGCATTAAGTTTTAGTTTTGGGAACTTTACTTTGTATACATGGATATCGAGTGTTTTTTCTTATTTATTTGACAGTACTCAAGAATGTCTGCTAGGTCACAAAATCGTGCATAAAAACTTAAATAGAAAATATTGGTAATATAAAAGTACAATTCATTCTATTTGTATACTAAGTTTTATTAGTTTTAGATACCAATAAGTGTACTTAATAATTAAAGTATGTCTTAAATGTATTTTTAGAGTATTAATATTAAATAAAAAAATAAAAAAAAAACATTAAACCGACTTAAAAAAAAAACTACAAAATGAATGAATAAATTTAAATTAAATAGTATATATATATATATATATATATAATAAATTAAATGCACTATATAATGAATAAAATAGGTGCCAACCCTGAAACACAAAAATATTTACATGGAATCCCATAAACCAATAATGTTTGGCTTATTTTTAATTATATATAACAATAATAATCCCAAACATAATAATAATAAATATAATAATCCAAAAACCTAAACTTTACGTTTGAAATGGCGCTTGCATTGTTTTAGGAAAGGGTTTTTCTAGTTCTGTGAGTTAGATACACATTAATTTAGTAGTAAGTAGCTGCATCGATTTGTCAAAATTTTAAAAACGATCTTAGTAAAAAGCAATGTTAACAGAAAGTCCATAATTAACTTTAACTTTCTATTCTGTTCCACGTAACAGATACATTTCCCGGGATAAAAAGTGACTAGCCTTTTCAGTGGTTTAAGTATGATGTTTGGTCAATAGACAGACAGACAAAAATTCCAAAAAATACGTTGTGATTTCTTTATAATATACTAATAATAAGAATATATTGATAGAGCGAGGGGTCCGGGTTCGATTCCCGGCCGGGGCAGACATTTACGTGACAGATAAATGTTTGTTCTCGGGTCATGGATGTTTGTGATGTCATATTTGTGTATGTCCATGCCACCCTCATATATCCTCAAGACAGGGTATCCTAGTGCGAGGGTGTGAGTGCGTAAAGTTTAGATTAAAGATAAGGATGTCAACAACATTACTTCCACATTTTGAGATATTTTTATTTAAATCGAATAAAAAATATAGTCATATCGAGAGAATTCCAATTGCAATATAATCTCTTTCCTAATCAAGGATATTTCCATTGCCATCGATTCGCATTATTGTTGCCGAAGCAGCTTTGTTGCTGACACTTCTTCTGACGTTTCTTCAAACATCGCTGCTGACGTTATAAAATATTTAATCAACAATTTAAGAAACCAATACTGCAGTGATGGTGTTGCTGACTGGTATTTTGACTTAGTAGAATTGTTAGATTTCATTTATAAACTTCAAAAAAATAACCATATATAACGTAGTTATGTACATTTACGGTTGTAAACACTGAAAGGTCTTTGTATAATAGTTGACACTAATATATAGCATAAGTAGCTCTGTGTTAATGATATTGGTTGTTTCCTACATCAGAGAATAGAGTACCTTAATCCTGCCTAACAACGTGTTCTAGGTTCTAGGCTTGAATATTTATTGGAATAGTAAACGGGTTGATTAATTATTAATTCGCAGCTCATTATTTGTATTAGCGTATTAAGGTTTAGAATGTATGCACTAGTTTGCGATAATTATCGAGGTGCACTAATTTTAGGTAAATAATTAACTTAATAATAAATTATGACTTGGATGTACTCACGTGTTTTTGGCATGTATTAAATCCTTCATTATTGTTATATACATAATAATATATTATTCCATATTTTATAATATAATATCACTTTATAAGATAGTCATTAAATTACCACAGACCATAATTGGCTCACCATTACACTCGGGTGCACTCTCACAATATAACACTTTTTTCTAATTTTGTATACTGACCGCAAACGCACACATTTACACGTATTCAAATCTCTTTCTACCACAACGGGCCCGGCTCGTGGATTGCAAAAACTATACTTATACCGGGGTCGACTACTCCGCCACCCTGGTTAAGCGCGAATTGACGGACACACGGACACTTTTAGTAACATTATTAAGAACCCTCAGATATGTAGATTTTATCACGATGTTTCCTTTCACCGTTACAAATGATAATTTAATTTATTAGAAGATATGAGAGGTAGGTGAGATCGATATTTAGATCCTTTATTATTTATAAAGCAAAATAAATAAATTATTATTATAAGTCAGTGCTTAAATACAATTCAATGCAAGTATCTAAGTAGCGTTGTTGGCCGTTCTGGTAAAGAGCTCCAATTTACCCCGCCCTAACTATGCATATATATGTATTTTCGCTTAAAAATGTTATTATCTAATAAGTGCTCAAGTTTGTTTTAATCACTCATGTAAAAGTTACTTCAGTCAGTTTTTCACGGTACTATATTTATATACTAATATTGTAAATGCGAAGCTAACAGTTTGTTTGTTACGCTTTCACTGCCAATCCGCTGGGCCGATTGTAGTGAAATTTAATATCGCTATTTATTTCATCAGAAATACAATTTTGGGCGCCCGCATGGCTTACGCTTAACCTTACCGTATCTTAAGAGGTACATAAAAATAACGTATTACAGAAACGTAATTCTTGAATATTAAAAATATGAATAATTTCTGTCACTGATCTAATCAATCCAATGACTTTGAATCTAAGCAGAACAAGTCGCGGGAAAATATTTGTTATTTATAAATATAATACCGCTTCCCTTCGTGGTCTTAATATTATGCGTATTCAAATATACAGACAGAAGAAAATTATAAAAACAACATTTTTAGGCTTCTATATCCATAATAAAGTCTATGTATATAACAAATTTCAAAAAATATTAACACATTCGGTCCCGTTACAACGTGAATATTAGAATACATGATAATATTAAACACAGAAATAAATACTTTTTTTTATCAAAAGTCCTTAATTCATTGTGAAATTTTACCGTTTAAAGTAACGTCTCATTGAGTTTTGTGAATAAATTGTATAGAATATTCTCTATTGTATGATATTCTTAGTCAATTTTTTATACTTTCAAGACAGTGCAAGTCTCGCAGCCGGCCTCAGCACGTGCGCAAACTTGCCAACGACCGTTACATCAATCTTGTCTACCTTTGCCTGCTTTGTGCAAGCTTATTTCTTCATCACTACAAAAGACACTCTAACGCTCATACAGTTAGGTCTACTTTCCTTTCATCCTTGTGGGTGTGAAGATGTTTTGTAACTGTAGAGATAGCAGCCTTTTGTAGACAATGAAAGCATTGAATGTCTGGACAGTGATAGGAGGTTCCCGCCAACCGAAGCGATTAGCTGGATATATTTAACGGCTCTGATCTCACGGAGGACGGTCTCGGATATAGGGATGTAAAAGTTTCAGTTATGCTGGGGATATATCTCCTAAGCCAATATAGGAATAAAAATGTTAAAGTTAACATTCGCTCGGCACTGTGGCAGTATTTTCCAACTTTTCCGTAGCTTGCAGATGTGTGAAATCTCGTAGCAACAAAAAGTATTTTATTATTGATTATTGAGCCTTTGAACGTCTCACACACAGAACCGTCAGTAAATACACGGCGACAGTTGGTTGACGTCACGTTCACGGACAAGAAAAAAAATATTCGTTTCCCAGTACGTGATCTCGCATTTGTCCTCGAATTGCAAATGATAGGGGATCAAACAGTAAAGTAATGGTATTGACAGAGCTGTAGCGTATAACCGAGACTACTCGGCACGCGACACCCGCATAATATTGTTATGATGTCGTGGCACGTGAGTATCGATACGCTGCCACTACAAATAAAATGATACCTGTTATGGGGCTTATAATGATTTGTGTATTAAGCTTTGTCGTGTGAAAATTTTACGCGTGGATGCGGGTGTAGTAATTATAATTTATTTTGAAATGAAAGGATAATGTAATCACAAATCGATAATGATATAAAAGAAGGCATATTTAAATTTTTGGTGTTGTTTTTAGCTTGGAGTCTTATAGGGTAACCTTACATTAGAGTTTTACTTTAAATGAGTGGAGTTACCGTTCTTTCTTGGCCGGCGACACCTCGATGGCATCCTGTTAGAAACGTGCATGGACGGCGGTGATCGCTAACCACCACGTGGCCAATCTGTTTGCTGCCGACTGTTGCTTACTTACTTTTACCCATTTACGTATCTATTTTAATAATTAATAATTAATAATTTTTTTTTTGGATTCTAAAATTGTATGCCTATGTATCATGCGAATACTATTTAATAATATTCTTATTTATATTATATTATATGTATATACATATATGCATATTTATAACATTATATACATACATTAATTGAATGAAGAATAATTAAAACATGTTTCGTGTGCGGGTGCTATTTGCAAATGTAATGCGCAGGTTATCTGAGGCGAAGCGAGGGTGGGTTACTAGCTGTTAAATAAAGTTACTTGTAGAGATTAGCAAGTAAGCGTGGAGAGCTATCTAATACTGCGGAAGTGCAAGTACTTACAGTAGCTACTAGAACATTAAGAGGATTCGAAGTGTTTGTTTGTAACTTAGTGCTCACACTGTATCAGTGCTTACACTTGTTCATTAGGAGCCGTAAAATTTTGTAAAGGCGTAGGGTAAAATTGAAAGTAATGGGCGTTCTACCAGCTAACTATTTAGTTACTTATTATGTACACTTATTCTTACGTGATATACCTATTGGAATTGTGTTATTGGATTCGACTTATTGAAAACGTGTGAAAGCCCAACTTGAAGGTAAATTATATTATCGTATATACGGAAACATCCATGATAAGGACGCTTGACGATAATAGTGCCGCAATCGGTTCCGCGCGATATAGAAACTTACTATGTAATTGTTGTGTTGGTTTAAAAGATGTGCTCAAGAGTTTCTTACGACTTTTCTTCATCTCATTTAAAAGCAATTTTTCGAAACGATAGGAAAAGTTATTTTTTATATCTTAATAGCCGACAAACGAGCAGACGAGCCACCATAATCTTTACGCGAAGCCCTACCACCAAGCAGGCTGGCTTCTGTCGCCTCTTACGACACCCTGTTCTGCCAGCATG
>DWPT01004729.1:0-12916 GCA_018251895.1 Agathymus mariae mariae | reverse complement strand
GAAATATGCAGCAAGTTGTAGGGTGCCTAATACTTTTGGCCAAGGCTGTATATACACGGCATTATATTATAAAGTATGTTGTTGTAGATACAAATAAATGTTTTTTGATAATATAGACTACAAATAACAATAAAATAACTTCATTATGGTTGTTATTATCAAGTTAAATAAAAATGTCTATAACGTAATAATACAACCATTCATCGTGGGTATGTTAATGTAGAAATTATTTCGGTACTGTGTAAGTTCATTTACACCTTATGTAACCATATTTTACCTTTAATATTCAAAGAGTCTGTCCATATGTCTCAGAATTTTCTTTTACGCGTTCATTACATCATCTTACTGAAGCACTTATGGGAATACAAATAAGTTGTTCGTTGATATTCCAATGAAATAAAACAAATGTAGATAAATGTGTGAAAAGGTATCGAGGATTTATTGAGACGCTGGGATAATATTAACCGTACATTTTTGGATCCCTAACTAAGTGTTTGAGCATCACAACTACTTTGGCCGTAAACAATTTTGGTAAAATAGAACGTGTTTAGTATTATTTTTTTGCAGGACATCGAAGAAGCCGTAATCTAATTCCTTATATGACTTCAATAAGAATAAATAAACTACGGAATATTTTTTTTTTTCTCTATATCTAAAACGGATGTTAGACGGTTTTAAATAATTTTTTTTCTGTAATCTAAACCGGATGCTAGACGATTCTAATTTTATAATTTCTATAGGAAATTCAGAGTTATTACCATCTCAATAACAATAATGGACTTGAGAAGTAATTTATAATAACAGTATCTTCAGTAATTGTAAAATTACGTATGCTTCTCAAAGCATATTTTTGAGCAAATTTAGTCCCTGGTCAACTAATAAGTTAATATCATTCACACCTCAATATTTACCTACAAGATGTTTTAAAAAATATTGGCTCGTTTAATATTAGGTCGCAGCGGTTCAGGGTATACCGCTATTCTTGATTCGATATAACCATGTAACATTATATTTATAACAGCGATGTGAATAACTAAGCAAAACTCGTTTGCTGAATATGGCCAGTTTAGAAGTTTCAGTATTAATTTGAACTTAAAATTTTGTTAAAATCAACATGCAAAAATATATTAAATTTTTGTTTGAAGGTAAAAAATAACGCATATTAGGTTTTTTTGATCTTGCTGTAAAAACGGAAAATTCTTTGGACTGTTAATATAACGTTACGGGAGGCCTTTTTTACACTGAACTAAAGGATACAAGGACGAAACTTGATGCTTAATGGTATTCTCCGCTAGTCTAAGTTAACTATAATGTTATAGGTTAATGATTAAAAATGCGTTAACAATTTTTTTTCTATTGTAACAACATTTTCTTCTGTACAAAATATATTTGTCACTAAATAATTTCACTCTGGTCTAACCATACAATATTGATACAATTTTAACCATGAATAGTAAGCAATTGCGGCTGCCTATTATTTAATAAAAAAAAACGTGTTATATTGTAAACTGATATCGTCTCGTATCCAACGATCACTACATCGTTTACAAACTCTGCACCCGGCACTACTCCGCACTCATAGTAGATTAAAAAAAGTTATTTTGTACGCGATCGTTTACAGAGATAATATATTTAGGTGCGACGTGTGGCCTCCATGAACGATGAAAAGGTCCACGAGGTGTTTTCGCTTAGTATTCTGTGCACGAATAGATCTGCTCAATCTCTTTAGTGGAGCTCTTTGAAAACATTTAAGGGCAATTTATAGTTAGTTACTTCCAAAGTAGTCCACAGTTTCTAAAGGTGTATCGTTAATATTCTGCTAATCCATACACGTCTTCTCATCGCATTTGATTTATTTGAAAAACGTAAACAGCTTTTCACCAACTTTATTGTGACTGAAAAGGGTGAAGTTTATTTATGACATATTTTATAAAGCTTCGTATTATCTCTGTACATTGAACCAATGAGCATTTTAAATTTGAAACAGAACAAGGTCACAAATGTTTCGCTAGTCCTGAGAACAACGCAATTACAAACATTGGATTCTTTAGCCTATTGAAAAATAAGATTATTTCAAGCAACCCGTTTCACGATATGTCGGTATTTCAGTCCCAGGGGAAATTTACAAACTATCTGTAACTTTTATTGGTCAATTTAAATTAAGTCGATTCTAATTCAATCACACACACATAAGGTGTGAATGTAGATGCGTTTCAATTCACCTATCTGTTTTCGTTCAGTTACCCGTCGTGCTCCGGCGCTGTTGCCCCGGGTCTTGCGGCGGATATGCACTTCAAGAATGACGTCATCGCTTTCGTAGGCCCCGCGTGTGCCTTCGCCCTCGAACCAGTCGCTCGTCTCGCAGCCTACTGGAACACACCTATTATCACCGGAATGGGAGACCAAGTGAGATATATTATTATTATAGATGGAGCTATATTGATTTTTATAAGTAATTAATTATACTTTAATATTAATTAGATCTTAGTGTTTAATTGTGTAGACACTAAAAATTTACACCTGTATCAAAATGTTTCTACCGTGTTGTCAGATCACAGAAGTCGTGAGTACGGTCATTTAAAATATTTCCACCTGATACCCTCGCACCAAATGGGCTGCGGGGCAGTCAACATGGCGACAATACAATGTCATTAAAATGAATAACTTTCAGTAATCAGCATTGTATTAATACTACGTTAATAAATGAAAAACACTTGTAGCCCTGGACTCTGCAGTTTTCGTTATAATCCTGCACGCATTTGATTAACACAAACTTTTCGTTTTATGTGCGTATTCCAAATTAACTATCGCTTGTAAAAGAAAATATGTTGAAAGCTGCGTACCCAACAGTTGTTGATAACGTTTAGAATTATGTGTCAAGTTTGCAAAACGAAAAGTTTGGTCAGTTACGTTCAATAGTTCGTTCAATAATTATTACGTTCAGTACTTGTTATACAAAAGGTTGATTCAATTAAGAATAAATTTTCTCCAATCAATTTGTCTTCGAGTAGTAATTTAAGCTGTGGAGCATTACGAGCGATTGTTAACTTTTCATTAATTATTCTTAAGAGCACGTCGTGAAAGGTCAACTGTGCAATGTCTTTTAAATTAATCAGGTTCTTCGTTACCTGCTCTTGTTTAATACTCTAAACCATGAAGCATCTGCCAGGGTTAAAGTGAAAAAGAAAATCAAATTAGAATCAAATAAATTACGAATTTTATAGTAGGGATGTTAGGGTATACTGTAACCGTAACAGAAATTATCGGATATCCAAATAAATACTTGTGTGCGTAACCATCTCCGACATAAACACTTTGAATGATGTTGTAGGCAATGTTTATGTTGCTTCTTCTAATAACAGCCAGAAGCGAGCAGACGGATCACTCGATGGTAAGTGATCACTGCTATTGACGGTGGTTTGTAGCAAAAGGTAGCACCAATTCATTTCAAGATGAAAAGCGAAGGAGGTTCATACCGAACAGTTTAAATTGTATTAAGATATCCGTGTTTACATTGCATATGCCATAGCATCCTTACTTTATTAAATTTAGATATTTTGCACCAATCCGCTAGCACAATATATTACGTACCTCCAAACGTTGACACACTCACTCAAGGATTCTCCGTGTTGTGAATGACATTTACACACACAAAAATATGATCCCACAATCACCCATAGACCGATAATAAGTATTTAATTCTCTCACTCGGCAAGTAGGGTCATTACCAATAAGGCTTCGATGTCGTAAAATATACGTGCACCCTTTTAACATGCGTATCACCTGCCTCTCTCCTACAACGCAAACATGCATTTATAATAAATAAAAATATACTTTTATTATATTATTTATTACCAACATACATACCATAATCAATAGATACATGATCACCTTGAAAGCTAGCGTCATCAGGGTAAGTAGACTTTAGGAGTGTTAAATTAACCACCTGCTCCTGAATGCAGATTCTTACTAGAACTTATTCGATAACAACTTGATTTCTGCAATGTTGGAGCGCCTGATAAGTTTAATTACCCTTGTTTTATTTTTGTATAGTCTTGTATGGAAGATTGCGTTAAATTTAAGTGGTTTATCTGTTGTGAGGGAGGTGATTTACTGGTGATATAACACTTTATAAAATTGTTAATTATACTTGTTTACCGGCAGTTGAGCAGCATAACAAAATCTAATTGGGACAGTTGTGAATTGTAATTATAATAGTGAATATGAGTATTATAACAGTAATATTACAGAGTAAAAATTTTAGTTCGTGACTGTATTTTTTCATACTATGTCTTTCCGGCGGGGCTCATTCTGATCTCAATAACCACTTATTTATGCGTTACCACGTCTTCATATTGTACTCCTTTACGTTACGTTGTGTTTATTATTCATAAAGGAATTACTTTCCACCGGTTTTGTTGGTTTATTCGTTTTGAAAAAAAAAAATATATACATTTCTTCAAAGACGTTATGAGATTATTATAAAAGATACTATAGCGACATGGTTGCTCTGTGTTTTAACTATATCGAGATTTACTGTATTTCAACACGCTATTTCAAATATTTCGGTGATAGCAACATTTATTACGGACACAATTTGACGTTAAGCACTTGACGTGTCACAATGAAGACAGATCGCAATCAAAAGACTGTTAACCAAATTCTTCTAGGCCAACAACCCGACTATCCCGACAATCATAATTTCCCCGGCATTGCTGCTGACTGAGGTGACTGCTAGCTATCAGTTGGGCCAGGTGTTTATTTGTCCCTCTCTGCTGTAGAACAGTATATTATTATTATTTTTGAAAATATTTTAACGTCTTTTTCATAAAGATTAAAATAATAATGCAATTATTTTATGAATTCAACTTCGATTCTATCCGGTCTAACGTTCAAACATTTTTTCAAAAATCTGCCGAAGTTCCGGAGGTTACCGTCTGTCTAGACAAACTCACAATATTCGCACTTGCTCTATATTATGATTATAAAAATATTAATTATAACAATCTTTTTATTTATATCACAATAAATGCAGCATTATTTAATGGTTCTTAAATGAAAGTATTGTTAGTAATCTATAGAATTACATTTCGTCATTTCCCTTATTGTTCCCCAATTTTTGTGAAGTTACACGGGCGGTAAAACTTGGAGTACCTATGCATTTGTAATTTAATATGGATTACATTCAGAATATGACAATTGCGAAAACTATTTTTTTATTCATTTAAATTATGTCAAATTTCAATCAGGCCAACAGTAATTGTAATACGCAGTAAAGTAACACGTTTCTCGATTTCCTAAAATAAGTTAATTCCAGCTAAATCGCAGCACAATCGAAAACTATCACGCGCACCTTCGCTTAGTTAAATTGGACAGAAAATGGAATACGATTTGTGTTTCACGCGATACTTCTAACTGAATAGTCACGTGTCAGGAACGCTTAGGGCAGTCATTACCTCGCTCGATTTGCTGGCCGGTGGACTTCAGCTCTCTGGTCAAGGGTAGAAACAAATCAGTGTAAAAGCCCACGAGGACGATGAATGTTGTCCAAAGACGAACTTGGCATTGAAATGCCGTAATGTAATTGAATAGAAACTAAACGAAATACGCACCTAGCGACTGGGCGTGGTTACAAGATCAGGTGAAACTGAGTATCTAACTTTTTAAATTATATTTATATGATGTCTTTTTAAATCTGTTGGTCGATTGCCCCTAAATACAGTGCCTTAAAAACTGTATTTGTATGTTTCTATTACAAAATTTGTATAGGAAAAACCGATAAGTTTCAAATACTGCTTCATCTTATTTATACCTTCTTCATCCTATCATTAGAATGTGTCGTCTATACGAGTATAACGATTATATGGTTATGTAATCTAACGTTAAATATATTTATGCCAGATATCTTAACTACTTGTTCTTGCTCAGAATGGGTAGAGTAATAAGTTTATCTCACGGTGTTCTCATGTACATGCTTCAGTCCGCAGTCCTTCACGTTGGCGAAGACGCTAGGCACACATTTGAAAACATTAAACAAATCTTGTAGTTATACATCAGGGACGTTATGGAGCTCCGTAACCGAAACTATCGGATATCCTAAACCGTAACCGAATCCGACAAAAACGTCTCGGATAATTTCGGATAGCGGCAGTCTAAATAAAATTCATTATAACAGATTTCCACCGGCCGCAACATTCTCATTTTAGACAGTTTTTAATTTTTAAGGCTATTATATTTGTTCTTCTATGAATATACCTTGTAAATATATTTTAAATTTATTATCCAAGTCCTACATCATCTAATATCCGTAACCGTAACCCATAAAATATTATTTATTTATCTGTATCCATATCCAGATCCAGATCCGAAATTTCATGGCCATAACATCCCATACACTATCGCTTGCTCCAACCCACATGCCTGACGCAGCAGATCATAGTTCGAACCTGTCAGCTGCCGCTGAAATAAGTTATAATTAATTCAGCCGTAATTCGTATGTGGCCACAACGAAATTAAATTTAATGAAACACATAAAAAACAATAATTGCAACGATGTATGTGACAACGTCATTTTTTAAACCAAAAATCCAAGGCTATTATAATCTTACATTTATTTCATATTTAGATAGCGTGTGAAAGCTGTGAACGCTACGAAATATATTATACACTTTATGTAATGCTACAGTACAACAATATATTGCAGTATTATTTATACACTCTTTACCTACAACGTTATGTGCGACTCTTAGAATATTTACGATGATTGTCTAAAAGAAATCGCTAATTAGCGAAAACACCGCTTGTTGTACCAAGGTTTGTAATGTACTGTAATGTTTCTATATGTTTTATTGGCGTACAATGAAGAGGTTTTATATTCTATTCTAAGAATGCTTATTACTTTTCCAAGCACGTAACTCTAAAAACGACATATTCCGAACTTCGAAGTTCAGAATAGCTCTACTATTGCAAAGTTGTTTGTTCTAATAGGTATTTGTTTGACCGGCTCAACACTTTGTACGACCTTATGCCACGCGTGAGTGTATCTTGCGCCAACGGCTTAATATGTTATCACTTATTTTAGTAATATTTGTAGCATCCTACTGGTCACACTAAGCTCTGTATATGAGTGACGTGACATCGACGGGCTATTATTGGCATTA
Organism: Agathymus mariae mariae; assembly: GCA_018251895.1. NCBI lineage: Eukaryota > Metazoa > Arthropoda > Insecta > Lepidoptera > Hesperiidae > Agathymus > Agathymus mariae. The sequence goes on along the minus strand of DWPT01004729.1, from coordinate 5,756 downwards.
ATCCTCTTTGTATCATTCACAAACACACTCTTGTTTGGAGGATATATTAATCCGCTATTTCTGTCTAATCTAACGCACGTCTGTGACTTAGGCCAAAGTTCAGCGGGTACGCCAGTCTAACAATAAATAATTCATCCGGATTTTCTGACCCTAATTCGGTTTACTTTTAACGTAGGTTTATGAAATTTGAGACAGAGTAAGCTCAATTATTTAACGTGACTGTGCGAACTCGAGTCCTTAATACTTTAAATACGGGAGAACTTAAAAGTTTGTAACTTGTTTTTACATAAAATCAAGGTTTTGCAGATTGGTTTCTACCATATCTGGGTCACCAATGAGTCTATACTCTTCTTTACTGAGTCCAAAGCTGATAGATGAGATTTGGCAGCACTAGGCCAAATGTGACAACAGTTGTTCACACATGATCGAACCTTTGTACAGGGTTAAAAAGTTGCTTCGGTGTGAAGTGCCGCCACACCTTCGCAAGGACCCCAAGTTTCGTTGCAACCACTTGAACCTTGGAAGAAACTGCAACTCTCAACAATTGAAGACAGTCAGTGCATTTTAAAGAATATAATCTTTAAAGTAGGAGCCTCTGGCCGCTGAACACACACGTCACTCATCAAGGTCATCAAAATGTCACTTTCTGTAGGTACAGGTACAAACGTGAAAATGAACACAGCCATATTTTATGATGTATGTACCTCTACTGGCGGCCCCGTCCGAGTACGTTCGGGTTGAATTATTAATTATATAAACATGATCGTTAAAAAATTCATATTTTTTGCCTTGAATAGACATAATTATTTTTACTCACATTTTATATAGCTTACCATATGCATAATTACGTGTTCTCACTACATACCAATTTTCATGAAGATCGGTCAAGCCGTTCTTAAGTTATCTCAAGACATAAAAAGAAGCTCAACAGATTTATAAAATAAATTATCGCATATTTATAATTCCAAGTTTATTAAGCATCGGAGATAAGAATGGTAAATTTTAAACGCTTATGTACAAAAATAATTTTCTGTCCATATTGATAAGTAATAATGCCCATCCGTCTGCTTCCTTTACGGTCAACAACACTTCAGTGATGCCTTCGGTGTTACTGATCTCCGTGCCCTACGGTGACCATTCACTAACTAGGTGACTCCAATGCATAGCTGAACTCAGTCGTTAAGTTATGCTTTGGCGACTTAACCGAGACATTGATACGTACTCCAGAATCTCTATTTGCTTTTTACTACTGATTATTTGAGTTTCGTATATTTTACATAAAGAATTTTAGATATGGGTATTATACAAATATAAAATAATTACATTATATAGCTTACCTTTATAAGATATTCATATAAAATATTATATGTATAATTTACTCATATCCTATATTTAAGTTTATTTGAAAAGTTTGTCGCTGCACGAGGTAGAACATAATTAATACTTGTCAAAAGTTTGAAGCGATCATAAATTTTCTATGCAGTCAGAAAATTTATGATCCCGATAATAATCGTACTCAAGGGCCGTGTCTTACAATGTTTTTGAAATAATTTGATGAACTTCCTCGCTATTACTTGGCTACGACTAATTTTATTAAAATATCACCCTCTATTAGGACTTATTATCGATACAAGTCAATTTTTAGCCCCCATCGGAGGGCGAGCTGGCAGCACCAGCGAGTGTAGTCAGCCGTATGCATCGACTGAGGAATCTTCGCAAGGGAACCAGGGTGAGTCCAAAACACGCAGTGTTACAAGCCACGAAACGCCATTCCTACTTCATGTCGGCATTATTTATATTACTATACTGAGGATCGAGATGCGTTTTCGCTTTTAATTGAAAATAATAGAAAAAGGTAAAACCGGCTATTGTATAATTTTAATATTAATTATTAAAAATATTAAGTATTGAGCCCATTAGTGAAACTTGATTGAATTGAAAGTAATTCACTAATTGTTTTGAAAAGTCAATCTCCATTGCCTCTGATACCTTCTGTTGACCAACGAATAAGAAATCGGGTCATATCTCTCTCATTGGATGTCTCAAGGCAATTTCAAAATTATCGGCACACTCTGCTATCTCAAGGGTACTTTTTCTTGGCGGTCTGTTGACTAGGAAGGTGTAAATGCAACAGACAGAACACCTGTTCGGCGCGTTGTACCTTAGACCACCTGGTCTAGCCATTTGGATAGTTCTTTATGGGACCAGGCAAACTTACTGTATCCAGCAAATGAACTTCGGGATGTAATTTTATTGTGCGTTTAATGTCTTATTTCCCTTTTCTCCTTATGTTAACAATGGCGATTGTTCGGCAGCCGCAGACGCTGTTCAACGATAAGGGCAAGTATCCGACCTTAACCCGCATGTCGTACTGCCAGTGCCGGCTGCCGCGGGTCTTTACCAGCGTCTTCGAGCGCTTCGGTTGGGCTCACGTGGCGCTTCTTCTCGACAAGTCTGACCTGTTTTCACTCACAGTTGGTAATTATAATGGATTTTAAATATGTGGATGGAAAAGGATTCATTAATGATGACATTAATCCATTTTACCCAGAATTGCTTAGACCAAATGGTTTTACCGGTACTTCATTGAAATTTTGTGATAATATTCTGAGGAAGATCATAAAGCGGGTAGGATAGTTTCTTGAATTTAAGAATTTTACTGAAACGTATTTATTAGTTTTATATAAAAAATAATCAAAAAATTTGCGGACCGAGAATGATTGATTTCTTTAAATGCTGTTTTGTCTGATCGATTTTTCTAAAAGTAGTTTTTTTATTTACATTGAATGACTAACGTTGAAAGTCGTTGGCAATACGTTGACCAGTCTATGGTTCTATTATCCTTTTATGAAACAAGCTATTGCTCCCAATTTATCATAAACCTTGAACCAAAACTTATTCCTCTTGGGCAACAAATTAGTAAACTGGTTTCTTTACAGGTAAAAGCTTAGAATGGGGTCTGAGGAAGGAAGGTGTACTAAAAGCTGTCAGGGAGCTCGATGGAAATGAGAGGGAGTCTTGCGAAGCGTTATTACGAGATGTCAGCATGTATGCGCGAGGTAGGTTAATACGAGAATGATTGTTACTAATCTTGCATTACAGACTTTGGTTAAGTCAAATGCTTAAATAATGCGGATGTATATTCTAATATCTCAATTGATTGATCTAAGTCAAATGCTTAAATAATGCGGATGTATATTCTAATATCTCAATTGATTCTTTTCATGGAGAATTGAACATTCTTGATTTCCCCGGCAATTAGTTTTATTTTTATTGACTAAAACTGATTATAATGTAATTGTAGCCCTAATAATAAAATAAATTATTTAGACACTTATGTTTTAATAAAATGCTTTCGACAAGTTTGAAGAGGTGAATATCCTTAGTATGACGACGAAAGTAGTAGTGACGAAATTGGATATTTCGAGGCAAAATTAGTGAAAAAGTGTATATGTCTTGACCTGACCTGTGCTGAGAGTGTACTGCTATTAAGTGGGTACTACAACCAATGAAGATCAGTAACCTATATAATATAAAACTTCAATCGGATCTAGGGTCTAACGGGGTATGTATAATGTATTATTTATATATACTGCATACTGTCAAAGTAATTTGAATGAACTTACTTAACTGCAAGGTATAACAAGGTCCTGTTTTAGACTAATCGTACATAGGTTATACGTATTAAATGTTAATATTTTCAACAGTCGTAATCTTGAGCGTCCGCGGTTCTCTCGTGCGTGAGTTTCTGCTCGCTGCTCACACGCTCGGCATGACGAGGGGCGACTGGGCCTTCCTCGATGTGGAGATCTTCCAGGTATGCTTTGTAGTTCATAATAATTCACCTGGCTGGAATTCTGGGATCTGATCTCATCTCAGAATAAAAAAGTCTATTGAGTAGCCTTATCCTTATGTGAAAAATAAAGTTTTTTTTTGTCAGGGTCCTATTTTTCAATTTAGGTTATAATTATAAAAAGAAAAAAGAATTACATCGTCATAAGATGGTACTTACTATTACCAATATTATGTATATTTAGGGATAAAATAGAGACGTAATGAAACCATATTCTACGTACGTGTGTGTGGTACGTGAAGGGCGGGTATTGGGGCGAGACTGGATGGGCGGCCGGGGACGACAGGGACGTGGCGGCCAGGGCCGCGTACGAGGCCTTGCTGCGCGTCTCTCTGAAGCTTCCCACCGGGGACCGCTTCGACGAGTTTGCGGACACCGTCCGAGCGAGGGCGAGGATATATTACAACTACACGTTCTCGGATGGTGAAGAGGTCAGTTTCAGTAATTTTAGAAACGCTATAATATATTACTACATAGCATAAAAGTGTTTGTTTCTGTCTAAATATGAATATCTCAAAATCTTCTGAATGGATTTTCATGCGTCTTTACTAGTAGGTTCATGAGGATGGTTTAGGTGAATGACGGAAGAATGAAAAACCTATGAAACGCCTAATAAAAACGAATACAAGCTATTTCGCATGTAATGCATCGCATCGATGTAAAGTATCATATGGGTTTGTGGAAATGATAACCATGTTTAGAGAAGAGCAGCTAAAGCTATTATTTTTTTAAGCTCATAATACTGATATTTATCAAAGTAAAATAGTTGAGCCTTCAAAAAAATATATATATAACGTAACATGCCTTATTCAAGCAACTTACTAAATATAATCATTGGAATGGAAGCACCGCTAGTTCCATTGTAGCTCAAACGTAGAGACAAAAATTTAACTACAATGTACTGGTGTGTGTGTAAGGTAAATTTTTTCATCGGCGCGTTCTACGACGGCGTGTACCTACTGGGGATGGCGCTGAACGAGACGCTGACGGAGGGCGGCGACATTCGCGACGGTCGAAACATCACGCGGCGGATGTGGGGACGAGACTTCCACGGTACCACTGCACTGTTTACCGATGGTTACCCACATTCGGTGTCATATACATTCATTACTAGCGACCCCGTCCGACTGTTTAGGTTGGACTATTAATTATATATACATGGTTTTTATATTATTTGCCTTGATAAGACATTATTAGGATCACTGATAATTTACATTGGCTATCATCTGTAAAATTACGTGTTCTATGTAACAATTTTCATTACTATTTATTCTGATTTTTGGGTTTTTAGGACTCTCTACGCTTTTCTCGATAATTCAACATTTCTTAGAAAACAATAGAACAATCGATGACGCAGGTATTAAGATTGTATGCGATAAGCGGCGTTTTGCAAGACACGATTGCGATATTCGCCTAATGTACTCAAGATACTTCTTATCAGTGCGCCGGTATTATGACACCTGTTGTTCTGGATTTTATTGTTTTCCGCCGAACTTTCCCAAACTTTCGTAACAATATCAATAATGGAGATTTACAAAATGTTTTGAAATTATTAAAGTGCCTCACTATTCGTTTCAACAGGAATCACTGGCCATGTCCGGATCGATGCGGTGGGAGATAGAGACGCTGACTACGCCATCTTGGACCTGGATCCCGTTACCGGAAAATTTGAGGCATGTTCAAAACTTGTATTGGTGCAGGATGCTCCGGTTAATGAAATACTCCGGAAACGTCTGCTAAACGGAGCGGTATTTTATTTAGGCCATTAAATCGTACGTCTTATTTATCAAACAGCCTTTGACAGTGTACTGTTTGACTATCTTTATTTTATCTCAAACATTGGTTCAAATAGCGCTGAAATTCACCAAAATGCCTTCTAAGGTTTTATTCGTATCTATTTAAC
>DWPT01004728.1:0-12917 GCA_018251895.1 Agathymus mariae mariae | reverse complement strand
AACAGTGCATTTATAATGACCAGAAAAATATTCAAACAACGCAATATGTTTCTTTGTTATATACCAGGCACAACATCAGACTAAAGCTATTCAATATTAATACACAGACGTACGTAACATCGTGCTTTCACAGCTGTTTTAGTAACGTGCTCTGAATAACACATCTTTTGTATGTCTTATGTGTTGCTATGTAAGCCAGTCGTCTATAGTCTTCACAGTCTACGATATTGTACGTAAAAACAAAACGAAATAAACGTTACAATTAACAATAGTTTTATAATCAAACAACACAATATGTTTCTTTGTTATATACCAGGCACAACATCAGACTAAAGCTATTCAATATTAATATTACTAATACAATATTACATAATATTCAAATGTTATTTGTTTAGACATTACAACTGTCATTTGTTATCATTGTTACCGCTGCCATTTCTCCCCCTCAATGTTACCTTTTCGAAAAGGTGGTAGAAGCAAATGACGTTCATAAGTTTAATTACAAAATACCTAAACGAGTAAATTATTTTGAATTTGTTACCATAACTTATTGAAAAATACAAATATGTAATGTTAAATGTGTATGTTCTGAATTATTTACAGTACATGTAAGTATTGTGTACCTAAACGGTATAAACAGATAAAAGACCTTACCATATATCGTCCGTAATTCAACTAGGAAACATTTGGTCTACTTTACCACGAGCAGGAGACTCTTGGGTAGATTACCTTTTTTCATTCCCTCTCTCATCCACAGATAACAAACTTAGATATATATTTTTTTTTATTTCGCCATCTATAGCTTACCGATCAGCAACATTCATCGCGGTTATAATAATATTTCTTGAGAATATTATGGAAAACAAGTTTTTAATACATTGAAATGAGATAATTTATTCTAGACATATAAAGCGTGTTATTGACGATAAAGCCATAATAGTCACACCAGACGCATACACGTGATCTTGTGAGACTTTTGACCCACCCTTTAAAACTTGAAAATATAGGTTTTTATAAGTTTTAACTAATTATCTAATTAATAAAATTTCTTAATTAAAACAAACAATATGAAACGAAGTCTAATTTTTTCCGCCAATCTTATGGGGAAAAAATAAGAGAGACATAACAGATGTCAAACGTTCGACATTGAATTTTTTTACTATATATACTGGTAATCATCATCATTACCACCCATATTGTCCCAAGACTGCGCTAGAGTCTCCTCTCACAATGAGAGGTTTATGGCTATAGTTCACCTCGTTGGCCAAGTGCGGATTGGCAGAATACATACAGCCTTGGGAACATTATGGAGCACGCCCAGACATGCATGTTCATTTGCAATAAGCACATAATTTGAAAAAATAGTGGTGCGCGCAGGATCTGTTCTTGAGTCCCCTTATAGGAGAGCAATCTTTATCCTCATTAAACACACAACCCAAAACGTGAGATATTTTACGACTGAACAAGATGCTCTTCGTGCGCCAAGATAATATTGTATCTAACTTTGTGTAACCAGAGCGCAAATTTAAGTCCACAATCGAACACAGGTTTCGATAACTTCATATTCGCCTCACTTACGGTATCTGTACAACATACTTACAAATCTTGTGGCAAATATCAAGAACTGAGCGAATTCTACTGTCATTTCATATTATTTTAAACTTAACTGTAGCGGTTTTTAGGATTATTTTTGGTTTTGGCGATATCTCGAATCAATTATATAGACTATGGTCACTGCGGTGACGAGGAGAAACTATTGACAGTTGACACTTGAAATAGACTAAAGATAAATGGGTCTGTCATCTTTATGTCTACTTCCTTTTGCGTTATTAAGTACTGACATTGTTTTACACAGAGTAAACGTCACAGAGCTATTATAGATAGAGCAAGGAAGGCTTCCAACTGTCCTTCGGTTCAAAAGAGTGAAAATGTTGCGGTACCTTCTCTATATCCCTCTTCTCGCGCATGTTCAATTAGCGAGAAAAGTGAGCGTTATAGCACGATTCAAGGGTTGGTTGTTGTTATTGAATTTCTGCGATTGATAATGCGTTTATAAAATAACAAAAACGTGCGTAAATTGTTTTGATTTTATTATTTGAAAAACAAGCTGTTCTTTAATATGCATGCGTTAGTAGAGAGACACACATAGGGTACCGCAATCTTACTTATGTTTCTAACCGTCTGACGATTCCGCTTACAGGCAGTCGTATGTCTCTCCCCCACTATTATGTATAATACCTCTACGAGAAACATATGAAGCTCCGAATTAATTTTATAAGATAATGGCCGACAAGTCTGACTAGTTGGAAAAGTCGACTCCGACCGTTGTGTTGTGCTAGTCGGCGATAATTCGGCTCTTTTTAATCATCTTATTCTTTCTATGCCTAAAAATAAGGTTATTGAAATTAAATCGTTACGGTTAATGATAATAAATTATTAATAAATAATAATAATATAATTAACGGGTTGCTATTTAATCCAGGACCTCTTCTTTTGGTAATTAGTAGATAGTAATTGCACTTAGAAAAAGAAGAAATACTACAAGAAGAAAGAAGAGAATTTCTTCAAAACTGAATAAAAACTTGCTTCATCTACTAATATATTATAACAAAAGTAGATTTTGATAGTCCGTTTTTGAGTTGTCGACAACCGGAATACCTTGTGCCTAATGTTATACGATATGCTATTAATACGTAATAAGTTTTACACACCTATAAATGCTTGAATATGTAAATATCGTTTAGATAATGGATGTTGGACTGACATAATCCATAATCATGTTGGATTTCATTGGAGGACAATTTGATGATACCTATACTAGAAATTCCACGTATACGTCGCTCTCACCCGGGGTCATCTGATGGCTGGGAGCTCGTGACATTTAACCTGTTCTGTCATCCTATTGTTACACTACTGCGTCTAAGAACATTTATCTTCTAACTTTATTATCCGATAGCAGTCCTTAATAATTTGATCTCATTGATTTTGATACGTCCACAAGCTATTCACGTCGATAATATTAAGAATTTATGAAAAGATTTTTAATACTGTTTAAGAGTTGAATCATTAAAAATGTAAACATGTAAAGGAATAACATAAACATGTAAACATGTAAAAATGTAAAGGAATATGTTGATAGATGACAATGGTGTTTCGTTTGTCTATCAAAAACAAAGAAAATTAAAAAATAAGAGTGAGAAAAAACATGTCTATTAAAAAGTGATCTCCATCTTGTTATCGTAACCAATTTATCGAGATTTATCTTTATCGAACATCTTACGTTCAATTTTCGGAAATGCTCGACTGTTGTTTTTATGTTAGTATATCAATCACGAAATTATGAGATTTGTTTACTTGTGATTTTTTTCGATTGGATAGATTTTGAAAGTTGAGGTGGAGGGAGAAGTACCTTTATCTACTTCTATGTATTATAATAATTATTACAAAATTAAAGAATAAAAAATAATAAAACTAAATTGAAAATTCAATCTATGTATATCATTCCCACGTCAGAGTTTAGTAATTATTGGACCGAAATTCTTTATTACAAATGTCAATGAAAAAATTATCAAAGTATTAAAAATAGGATAGGATCAACAAGCCAAAATTAAAATTATTGTTTCTGTGGATTATTATTAGTATAACGAAAAAAATCACGAATTTTTTTGAGATCAGATATAAGATCAGAAGTTGCTAATTGCCTTTCGATATTAATGGTTGAATAATTTTACTTTTATTTTGCAATGTTAGGTTAATGATAAAAAAAATCTAATAATCATATATGTTGAAGGCAAAAACAAAATACATTTTAAATCATCTCTTTGTCATAAGTGTCATTTATTTTATCATAACATTTAAGTCATTTATATATCAGATGTTTCATTTTCTTAATTGAACTTGACATTGCATCGCGACCCCGAAGTTAATGTTACGATGTAACTGAACCTCGTGAAAACTCGATTTCTGCTTTATAATTGTTGCATTCAATTTATTAATTGTCACAATCCCTTACATTTGATAATATTATGTAAGATCTCATTAGTCACGTCGCTGTGACGTGATGCACCATAAAGTAACTGATTGAATTTAACTATCCATTTTAGATGATAGGTCACGTACTAAACTTATTAATTCTTAAAGGAATATTTCTTTATACACATTTTATAGTAACAAATTGAAAAAATGATGACGGCTTGTACAGTGCGTGATCACTGATTTATCTGACTGATATTATCGTGAAGTTATTTGTTATTAATGAATGATTTTGAAGGCTGTTTGTGAAATTAAGAGAATTGTAATAACTATTATACATTGCCGTCTGAATGACCTGTCCATGGACTAAAATAGTGGCGAGCCGTTGGATTCTGCGGGCTCGTGGATAGGTGGAAATGGCGCCCTATTAGGGCAGGCCTGTCTCTTAAACTTCAAAAGACTAATAGACAGTGCCGTCAACGATGGGAGCTCAACGATGGGACGATTTCGGATAGTAATGATGATGATAATAATCCTAGGAGAATCTCATACTAATCGTATAGCGACCGAAGGATACAGCTCCTATTCACATATATACATATTTGTTATGTTCAGATATTACATTAAACACAGTAGATGTTAATTAATTATACGTCCGACTTTAAGCTAGTCACTGTCGGGCCAGTTACTCCTGATATACAAAGGAACAAAGAGTACATAAGACAATTGTTATCAATTTTAATGTACTGCGACTTCGATTATTGTAGTGCACGTAACACTTAATGAATAATTAGAAACAAATAAATACTTTTACGTAGATATTGCACACATACTCAGGTGCGCGTTGTTCATGGTTTACGACTTTATTGTATTTATTATTTAAACTTTACTGGGGTGACATTTGTTAAAACAATTAATTTAATATTTTTGTAAAATTTCAATGTCAGTAAACGCCAAACCCGAATAATACGTAAATGCCATTTTTGTCTGTTGCTATTTCGTTGGATCTTAGCACAGACGATAAATCATAATCTATATGTATACTACTAATAAAATTCTTACTGATCGATTCCTGTACATGAACGATATATGAGGAAAAATATTCTTAGGGTCCTTTATTAAAGCAGGAGAACCCAAAACAATAGTTAGAATTTTTGTCTGTTTGCCTGTGCGTTTGTTCCCGCTAATCTCAGAAACGGCCCAACCGATTTTATTCTGGTTTTCACTAATGTATTGAAGTAGGTGTCACTTAATACTTAAAGTTTGTTTCATTGCAATCGGTCCATAAATAAAAAAGTTATCGATTAATTTCAAATGATGTAGGTACTATTTCTTGGCGTAGGGCGTAGTTTTTCCGAAGCGAAGCCAGGGAATTTACTAGAATATACTAAAGTTATAACTTATAATATGCAGTTTACGAACATTATGCAGAGAATGGAAGTGGATGGATATAAGGGAAGGGGTACTTGTAATATTGTAAGTGGACAAAATTTGTACATTAAATATTTTTTGGAAATTTTAATGTAGGTATGCTTTGTTAGCGGTATCGAGATAAGAACTTTTTTTTTTTTTGGAAATTTGTCACTCCGCCTAACTTACTACGTGTCACACTAAAACCACTAAACTGATTATTGGCATATTAGTAAATTTAACTACGGGTTATAGTCTAGCATACTATGATCCCGGGACAAGGATGTGTTCCCGCGGGGTAGGAAACTTAATATAGGCATTATATTAAGAGGGCAGTAAATAAAAGAATGCCTAAGTGGCTACAGGTAACAAACCCATTTCTAAAACAATGTGGGTGCTCTCGTATTTCGAAGGGCAGATTTAGGATTTCTGCAGCGAAGTAAGGGCGGATTACTGGTGATTCTCTAAGTGAATATAGAGCGAATTGTGTATTATGTAGCGGGTTTGCGTTGTCATTAATTATGCGCGTTGCAAAGGGTTGCGTTAGCTTGTCCGCGTCGGTGTTCCCGCCTAACCATGATGTCGGAGTCGGAGACGGACTAAATAGGCATTAATAACTTAGTGAGTTCAACATTTTAGACTTCACCGCCACTTACCATCAGATGGACAAAGAAAGATATTTGAATTCAGTACATTACTACGCTATCGCGCTCTAATTAATACGTTCATTTGAATGTATCACTATTGTAATACTTAATAGCCTTTAACGTGAAACTCTAATGCTTGAAGAGAACACCTGCTGCTACAATCTGGATATTGTGTACGAACAATATTTTTGTATGTCACAGTATGTTTAGTAGTTTTATCCAGTGTTGGTTAATAAATATTTCAATTAGTACTTAGTGAAATGTACATTTGAATAAAGAAATTTATATTGTGCCCATATATTAAAAAAAATAGGAAAAAAGGCAAAAGCAATAATGTTTTTCATACTCCTATAAAAAATAAGGGTATTAGAAAACATAAAAATAAATAACATATATTTTTTTAATTATCATTGTATGTTCGTGTAAATAAATTAAGCTCCAAATATTTAAAAATATTTTCATCATGTTTACTAAATACGTTTATACAAATTGAATCCACATCCGAAACAAATGCTATTAACATTTATCAGGCGTTTGATTAAATTAGTAATGATTTTATGGTTTAAGGGTAAATTGCAGTATTTCTCGCAATAGCCGCAGAAAGGCAGTAAAATTTACACTTACCCTTGCAGTGGAATTTCTATACCAATTTTAATAATTTCAGGTTTAAAATGGATTTCAATACATGAAAACACTTTATTGAAATCTATTCAGCTGTTTACGAGTGACACGATAAAAGTTAGCCAGACAAAAATAAGTATGTTACCGATAGTAATGCCTATGTACACTAAATTTATGAAAGAGATTTAATTATAGTTTTATTGCTACTGAAGATAAAAAAATCAATTACAATGACAGAGGTAGTATAATCTGTATAATACATAATAGGAGAGCATACATATGTTGTCCGTTCCTCAACACGTAACCATTTTACATTAGAATGTTAACATTGAGATGAAGGTAAATAAATTTTCATAGATATGGAAAACAATACCGATACGCAGCCTGTTAAATTTATTATACAGCCCACAAACTATTAGAATGAATATGCTATTATAATCTGTGACATTTATTTCTGATTCTGATAATAAATAAAATGTTTTGTTTTAGTTACCACCTCAAGCAAAGATTGAGGTCGATGCATAATTCAATATCAAAATTGCGCGAAATAAATTTACGTTTAGTCATAAAATGAAAGTAAAACCAACGATCCGATAACTTCAATTTACGACTTCTATATTGCTACAATCGTTCCCAACAAAGAAGATACTTTGATATTTAGTAACAGCGCAAATAATTGTGTCAGTAATAATAATTCTGTTATCGATAATAATAAATAAATATACTTTACCTAAAACTGGTCCAACGATGAGCATGTAGGCAAGCATGATTAATATTATTTGAAGACGACACGATCCCTCCCGCGATTTGAACGCTACGTTCACTGTAGAGACGAAATCCTTCGCAGAGAATAATGAGCAAATTGTATCAGAATTTTCTCCATCGACAGTCTTTTTCTTCTTTTCCTTCAGTCTTAAGAGTATGTAAACAAAACCAGTCATGTAGAAGATGCAAGCAATGATAAAAACACCATAATAACCGAATTGTTTCGTCATTATACCACTGAGCGCAAGCCCTATTGGCCTCGCGAGAGATAGTACAGCTGTGATTATCCCTAAACGAACAGTCCGTTCGGATTCACTTGTGATGTCAGTTATGTAACTGTATACAGCACTGGTCATCGCCACGCGGCCGCCAGCAAGAGCTGGAGGTAAACCTTCGATCAACGCCGTTTCGTTCAAACCAACTTGGAGAAAAAATACCGTACTTAGTATCATGCCTAAGACTGAAATCAATTTTCCTAGGATGGGAAATACCATGAATGCTTTGCGATTTCCTGTGCGATCGCTCCATGCTCCTAAGAAGAGAGCAAGTACACCTGGCAGCGCGGTTTGCATAGGAAAACTCCAGGCGGTCATGCCCGCTACCATCGTTTGGACATTCCTCTCCTGTTCCGTGTAATTGTGGGTCCGTCCCTGCATTATATGTAGGCAAGTCTGCTCGTCGTATTGCAAATTCACAACACATGATTTTTCTAAGCACAGATTTTGTACAGCTAACCCCGCAAGCACACTCGGTAAAATGTAGCAAACAACATACGGTTCCACAGTGATTTTCGATTTAATTGCCCACGAGTCTTTGATAAATTCTTTTAATCTTAAACTCACTTTGGCCTTTTTTACATCCGTGTATGATCCGTGTGTGCATTTGCATGAATCCACAGTGACAATTTTTTCCCCGGGCACTTCGACCCGCAAAGTCATCTTGACAATGAAACCACCTTAGAGTTCATTTGTTTTATAAAAGGCTTGGGAAATTTTTGTTTTTATATTTTGAAAAAGTAGTTAAAAGATCAATTTTAAAAAGTTTTTATTAATTTTGTAACACAATTTGGCAATAATCGGTATCGGTGTTGCGTTCGATAGGTTGCGCGTGCGCCGGCGTATTGTTCGGCTGTGATTACGAGTACTTTGCGGGTGTTACGATCGGCTGCGAGTCGACTACTGGCTATCAACGGATACTACTGGTAGTGTTTAATTTGTACTTTAACATGCTATCACGTGGCTCCCCTAAAACCTCCTTGTTATGTGAAAGAACTTCAAACAAAGGGCGTATCAGAACGTAGTAAAATTCAACCAGCATTACCTTGAGAAGAACGCAAATGTAAAACCTCAAGTTTTTTTAAGCTAATGTATAATTATTTGTTTTCTTTTTTATTGTTTTATTTATATAGTTTATCACATTTATGTACATAGACAACTTACAAATAGAATATAATATTAAAGTAATATACCGAATAATTTGTTATTGTTTCCTATTATTGTGAACCATTGAACCAATCATTACTGTAATGCGAATTTACAATTAAAACAGTCAATTAACCAAATTTAAAATTTACTCAAGATAACATTACTTCATACTATTTCGAAATATTTTTTATGCACACGATGTCTTTTGTTCCAAAAGCAGATAGTACGTTGACTCAATGATTAAAAATAGCATTGTACACAACAAATCAAGAGTTGAATATTCTTTTAGATATTCCTGAAAAATGGGACAGTGAGTTAAAACGTAGTCAGCATTGGACTAACGTGGACTATGACCTTAACCCTACTAACACTAAAAATATATCTTGATATTTTTGCATTTTTTTTAAAGTGATATCATTTATTTCTACAACATTTTACAACATGCTTGAGAAAACTTGTCCAAAAGGAGAAAACCTTCAAAGCATTTTCTCTCAGGCAACCTGTAGGTAGAATGGAGTTAAAGAAATAAATTTCATTTATGTCACTGTTTTTTAAATTCAATTTATATCATGTAATATTTTTGTTACTACACTTAGAAATTCAAGGGACCAATCAAAAATTTTCTTATAAAAGATTCGTAAGAAAAAAAAGATTTTTTGAGTAGGTATACCAAAAAATGATCGTTGGTAGAATACAGTTATTCTAATAACAATCGTGAGTTTAATACGAAATAATGCAATAAACACAAAGTCATGCGCGTTTGTCTAGTAAATTAGGTGTCATTATTCACAGATAACATAACCTCACGTAATAATAACGTCCCAATTTTTCCCATAAAGTCGGTCAAGATGAATATTGTGTAATATGTAATTGGATGCTATTGACAATGATCACAGTTATCAATGAGTTCACAATCAAAAAGCAATTTTTATTTCAAGGCTCTAATCGACAACGTACACTTTACAATTTGGATTTAAGGCTCTTTTATATAAACTGGCGAAACTTCAGACAGCGCGATGTACCTACAGTCAAAGTAAAACAAATTGATAACTAAAATACATTTGTTTGCCGTTGTTGGGAAATTAATTCGAAACATCCCAGATGATATTTGGTAAATAGTCTTAAATAGATTGTTAATAATGATATATTCACAAAATTTTAGTAAGCAAGATATAGAAACAGTATCAAAAGTAGGTAGAACCGCATCGATGTGGAATTATTGGTTATTAAAGCGCAATAAGTGATAAAGTGTATTAATAATACACTTTGCATTGTAATGTAATCGCAATTGTCAACAGGTATGCGTCATAAACTGGTAAAATAATAATGGTTACATAAAAGGTAACATGTGCTGTTACCTCGATCGTGTATCTCACTTATATATACAATGAATGTTAATGTTAATATAAGTTATAAAACTAATAATATTCGTAACGAGTTATCCAATGATGGAACGAGCCGAATACATTTTAAACTCCGCTCGGTTATCACAGAAAAGACCGCAATATTTTTCATACCGAGTAATATATCTGTGGTATCTATGTGATTAGAGTACTGTCATTAAAATCCTATTTAATTTTCTATCTCTATCTCTCATATAGAACGTCCTATTAGTTTTAAAGAGACAAAAAATATTCTAATAATTGTTATCTTCAGTTTTTGTAATAACGGTTTTTGTCACTTAATGGGTAGTTAAAATTTCTTAGCACGAATTTTAACTGCTGCCAAATAGTAAACAATAACTCTATATACTTTGTATATTCTATTATTAAAATGTTACGTTACATATTTGACCACAGGATGTCTTTAAACTGAAATCTGGTTTTTTAATTCTCTATTAATCTTTCTATCTGAGCAATCTTTTTATGCGAAAAAGACTGAAATTTGATTGATGCTGTTTAGTTATTACTGAAGTGTGTGAGTTTGTTTATTTATAAATAGATTCAATACTATCCAGGCAGTTCTTAAAATTAAAATATATGAAATAGGTTTCTTAATATTAACTAGTTTCTATAACCCAAATCGAAATAAGCATTCAGTGTGTATTAATATATTCATTTAGTAGGAAGCGCAACCTGGAGGCTATACAATGTGGCAAAAATAAGTCGTGAGACGTACCTGAATTTTTAAAATAGATCTTGCGTTTTATCCGGACAATTTTCCAAGGGTCTATTGCCGCCTGGTTTTCCAGTTTTGCTGTCCTAAAATTTGGTACAATCAGCTTAGCCTTATTTATAGTATTAATATTGTAAACATTACTCTTCTTATGACAACTATCAGTATATTTTGATCATACATAATATTGTCTAAAATATATTGTGATGTTAATACTACAGTTAATATATCAATTTATTTAAAAAGATATCTGAGCGAATCCCTATTCCTGCATTAATATAAAAATCGCCTCTATATCAGCAGCTGAGCCCGATAACAACAAACCATAAGGCATCACACACCCACACCATTGTGAACGTAGCTAAAACAAACTAATCTTGTTGTTTCTACGTCCCTTAAAAGCCTCACTTTTTTTTTAAGCGTAGGCAGCAGAGCAAAGTCATATAAGTTTTAGTACTATTATCTATTATGTTTGCACGATCGCTCGGTCCAACACGATTATAGCATAAGGTAAATAGATGTCGTTGTCCACAACAAACATCACACCACGCAGAATGTTTTAGAAAAAAATAGTTTTGAAATGAAACTATTTTAGCCGCGACTTCAGCGTAACTCAGATAATTTTTGAAAAAGGTAACGCCAGTTACCTATAGTCCGTTTTTACTTACTATTGCAAACATTTTAATGTATTGAAATTATTTCACTTTTAATTTTCAATTCCTTTCATTTGTGAAATTTCTCTATAAAGTAAGAGTGATATAAATTGTTGAGTTAAGTTTTACTTCAATCGCGCGTAAAGATTACACACTCACATTTTTTTTTTGTGAATGTACTGGCCAGTCATAATTAATTTTATAATAATACCGGCTTTTTACGAGTGAAATGAAAACACTGTGACTCATATAAAAAAATTCGCGCGTATAACATCTTGCCCAGATGAGATTTCACGATTTATTATTATTATTATTTCGCCAAAAACCGAATTAATGTTTAACAAACTACAAACGGTATTTATAGATAAATAATCTTCAAATGTGCACTACTGGTGCAACGAATTAAAGTGCAGTCGATAATTGTTTAAGATGAAACTTTCTTCATGTCACGTGTTTTGACAGCTGTTAAGTAAAGAAGTACTACCGGTAAAAAATTGAAGAAAACAGCGGACACAGGTAGTGAAGTGATTCCGCGCATATTGCATACTATATTTGAAGGAGTCGATGCGAGCACCTTCGAGTGCAGAAAATAGTTTCGTGTTTGCTGCCGCACGACCTGACCGATCTTCAAAAGCGGATATTCATGAAATGCCGTATCATGGTTGCTAAATTTGAAGTTCTGTAGGTAATGAATATTAGATTTATCAATACAATCCAGAAACAAGGTGTCTAAGAAATTGAAGAGAGAGAAGATTTGATCGTTATTTTCGTCACGTTGACGAGTTGTTTGGTGTTAGTCCCTCCACGAGGAACATACATACACTCGTGACAAACACACACTTAAATCCTATTTATTTGATTAGATACCTTTTAACGCTTCAACCTATTACATTTATATTTATTCTGTGTGTTGAAACTCATTGTTAAGTGCAGGCGTGTAAAATCATCGTATGCAACATACAATTTATATGTAAAGTGATGCGAATTACTCAAACAAAGTAATTGCGTAGTAACAATGACATATTGTTAAATTAAACTAATTACTCCTGCGCAAATTAATCTTATAACAGTGTATCAAATATATTCTGACGTGATTGCATACATTAATATATTTAAATCAAAATCAATTTTTCTCACCATTGTTTGATAGTATTATGTTATTTGTCCAGCCTGGCGTTAGATATTTTGAAACAATTATTTTGGTTACATTACACATTGTATATGTGGTTTTGACTAGGGATGTTATGGATATGAAATTTCGGATCCGGATAAGGATACGGATATATTAATATTTTTTAACCGGATTCGGT
>DWPT01004727.1:0-12918 GCA_018251895.1 Agathymus mariae mariae | reverse complement strand
CTTCAGAAGATTCAGTAACGAAGCCCTCTTATACCCACGATAAGAATAATAAAATATTTACATTATATGATAATAATTAAATGTGAGTTAGATAAATAAAATAAAAAAAACATTAACAAAACTCTATCAGACATCTGTAATGATCTTGAATACCCATTTCTAATACGTTTACTATTTTTTTAATTATTGTATATTTTAAACTCAATACATTTCAAATGTACGACTCAAGTAAAAACTTTAAGTAAAAAGTTTTCGCAACCAAAGCCAATATTGCATTAGGAGAAAAATGTAGCCACAGTGTAGTAATCGAGGTGCATTTATCCGGCAATTGGACGCGCCTCCCGTTTCCGTTCGTTAGTCGCGCCAGAATTGCCCCGGAAAATTGTTGCAACGCACCGACCGCTTGGAGCGAGAAAGCCGGGTATTCACCGGCAACGAGTATGACGTCACCCATACCGGTGAAACCGACGAGAAAAACTTTAAAGGATTGTGCTGTGTTCACATTTCACATGCAGAGTAGAAACATTTAGATTTTAGTCTTCTAAAAGAAGAATTCGATTGTTAGTAATTTCTTATATTTTTCTTCGATCGTCGATGCATCTAACAGTGATAGAGTAAATTCTGAACAATTGTACCAGTTAAATGTTAATATGATTATTAATATAATTAAAATGTTTTGTCGAAATAATAGCTTTAAGATATATAACATCTTTTAGATGAAACTGTTAACTGTTAGATGAAACTGTAAAAAAATTCTTATAACCGAAACGATGCGATTTTTTTATAGCCATTTTCTATTCTAGCCAGCATTGCTCAGAGATTTAAAACTATCTCTGAAGGAAGAATCTGAATTAATCCTCCACTAATTACAATTTTTTTCCAAAATACATATGTATTTTATGCAATTATTATATTTCACCAAAAGTGATTTTGATTTTCATATTTCTATATTTTATTTTATATATTGCTAGAAAACCAGAATTTGAAATGTAAAATATGACGTTGAATGACTTTGGTCTTTTGAGATAAGACCCGAGCTACTCGTATTACTTACTTAAAATTAAACAGTTATCCGGTTTGATGACGTTGTCGAAACTCTTATCATAAAACATATTTTTAAATTCGTATTCAAGAAACAGCTAAAGTTTAATTTAAAAATTCGTAACATCATTTTAATTACGAATGTAGTTCTTCAATTCTTGCCCCAGTTATTGCTTATAATTTGAAAATCAATATGGAATTTATAGCAACGAAGTAGCTCTGAAAAGAAAAAGCAAGTTTTACGGTTGATTTCAACCCAATAACTTTTATTCCCAGTGTTGTGGAACGGACCGTGGCTTTAAAATGTTATACGCTATTTCTTGTGACAAGCAAAAAATTAACTTTAAGTGACCAGAATGTGTTTTTAATTGTGTAATATACAAAAAGTTTGTATTTAGTTAAATTAGCATTTAAGTATGTAATATCTACACTATTGCTTACCACAAAATGTGCTTACTACAACAATGTGAGCCTATGAACAATTAACTATGAACAATTAACGGACACAAAGAGATTTCAATGTTAACCTTATATTTAGTATCTTTCTGGCATGCGTACCAGTATATTATTTATTATATTGCTATAAATATGTTGGTATCGATTGGAAAAACGTTGCAACTAGAATTGTTCTTTTACTTATTTTTAATATAGGTACCGTGATCATAATTGCTTCGGGAGTATATCCGTGATGTTGCATGTTACAAAAGGGGGTGGTAGTGTGGGAGCAATATCGGAGAGCTATTGCTTCCCCGATGGGTTTTGCTCATGGAAACAATAATTGCCGCAAAAGTAACGAGGCCCGCAGATGTCACTGTTTTATTAAAACTTTGAGCAATAGCTCAGTATCGACATTGTTGATCATCCTTGCATCCTGTTATAAACTATTCACTTTTAGATCTACTGCTTAATTTAACAATTTAAATAATGGTCAGTATTTTGTGACAGTTCCGAACTTAGTGAATTATTTTGCTGATAGAATATCCATTCAACTATTTTGATCAAAAGGAATTTATATGTATCTTTAAATGGATTAAAAACATGAAGGTTTCGAGGAATAAATTTTGTATTGACTTCAAGAAGTTTTTTTTTTGACAAAATTGAATCAAGAAATATTTATTTTTGAAATATTTTTCTTAAGCCGCCAGCCTACCTGATGACAAGTACTTAGTGTCACCTATGGACATGTGCAACCTTAGAGGAGTCGTCAGTGCATCGTCGGTCTTGGAAGAAAGCTCTTTTTAGGCCTGTTTTCAAAGAACTCCATGTCATAGTGTTCCGGCAAGACCTCCGAAGAACCTCATTCTATAGTTTTATTCCACACGAACGTAGCAGAAACCATTGCGAAAAACAAATTGTAGAGAATCGTTATTCATCCAGACGAATCTCAGATCAATCTCATGCGAACTGCTATCTTCGATGAGTAGTATGATTGGAAAGGCGACGTTGTTTTTAGTCTAAACAGTTCCTTTGAGTTCTCACTATTATAAATTCTGTAGAACTCAAAGAAGCAGCCAATGTATTTCCGAAGTCTTAAAGGTTCTAATTGGTTGGTGATTCCTGATCAAACGGATTAAGTTGATATTGTGGTGTACCTGCCCAGAGATGAAAACAGTATTTCATATGAGCCCTGACTATTGATTTGTAATACATGACCAGGATTCTTTGCAGTGAAGTACTGTTTTGCTGTGTTCAAGACGTTAATTTTTGGAGATTCATTAAGTCTTATATTCCAAACGACACCGATAATGAACGTCACTATAGATGTGAAACTCCCAGAATCCCAACACTTTTCCTAATATGGTGAGAGCGTTTTCTTGGAACTTTGGTGCCATGACACAAATATGTTTTGATGGGTTAAACTCAGTATTAGTATAGTATTGAGATGACCCTTTTTCGAGACCCACTGCAGTGAGTTCTCGACTTCACACACAAGTTTAATTCAGCTTTCCACCGCTTACCACTAAAAAGCGTTTGCACAGCCTGTGTAGATGGCGTCTCCCGTGCTGTCATCTTCATAGCAATGTATGCCACTTTGTTGCTGTAGCTGATATATAGAATTAATAGCGTAGAAGGTAATACAAACCCCTGAGTAACGCTAGCATTGATGGATTCCATGTTTCAGCAACCGATATCGAAGTTAACAGCCAAAGACTCCTCATTGCTTTTGAGGGCCTATTTTTTTACCTATTTATTTATGCCTTGGGCATCCATCCATCAACATCACCTGGATACCTGGTATTCGTCCACAATTCAGTTTACTACCACGCATATGTAAATTGTGGAACGAACTTCCTGCAACAGTGTTTCCTCTAAACTTTGACATGGGGTCCTTCAAGAAGCGGGTCTATCATTACCTTCTAGGCCAGCAACGTATTGGTGATGCTCCTGGTGTTGCAAGTGTCCATGGGCGACAGTGACCACTTACCATCAAGTGGCTTGACAGCTCGTTTATTGGCTATTACCATAAAAAAAGGCATGAAGTAATGCTTAGCTCTGTTGAGCACTCCCAATTTCCTCGCAGTTAGTTTGGCCTTACTAACCAGATGAACCCGAAACTGAACTTTATTCGAGATGTCAACACCAAGGATCTCAATACTTTTGGAGATGTTAAGAGGAATGTTCTGGAACTGTGGTGTTATAACGAGTGGGTTTTTTTAGCGATTAACGCGCAAATGTGTGTCTTCTCAGGGTTGAAATGGACTAAATTTAGTCTACTCCATTCCGAGACCCGCTCCAGAGATGCCTCGACTTCAGACACAAGTTTTTTCCTCTTCTCCTCAATCTGCACCCGAGAAAGATTTTCTCAGCCTGTGTAGCGAGCATAACCCGTACTGTCATCAGCATAGCAATGGATATCCCCGATATCAAGCATATCATTGATAAGCATGTTGGTGAAAACACAGAGCCTTGTGGGACTCCAGCATGTATGGGCTTCGTGTCCGAGCATGTTCCGTGAACGATGACCATGGTGCTCTACTCCGATAAAAAACAGGTAATCCATTTGCACAACTTCTCGGGTACTCTGTAGGAAGGCAGCTTAGACAGTAATGCCACACCCTATCGAAGGCCCCTGCAACATCCAAACTTACAGCCAATACTTCTCTCTTGCTATCATCTGCTTCCGCCCAGCGATGAGTAAGCTATACTTAAAGATCGCCGGCCGACCAGCCATGGCGGAAACCGTATTGATGATCGCTAATCAGCTGGTGATCCTCTAGATACCGGAGCAGTTGGGTGTTTATTATACTATGCCCAACGGTGTGTGAGGCCAAAAACTCACCAGCGGAGCAGCTATGTCGGAAACCATATTGATGGTCCAGCGACCATCCAGCTGATCAGCATCAGCTGGTGATTCTTTAGGCACCTTAGGAACAAATTAACTAGCTTTACAATCTTTTCAAATCTACTTCTAATGTTGAAGAGCCATTTAGAATGGGAGTTCGCCACTTCGCTTTTAGCCAGCAACATAAGGTTGTCACCGCATTATATTACAAATGTGCCTGGTCGTGTGTGACGATGACAAATTATCACTTTGTGAGTCGTCTTCTCTTTTGTTGGCTAACATACAAAAAAGTTCTTTAAAAACCAATTTACTTTTTATACATATTATGAGTACGTATTTTTAGAACGTAGATATTTTAAATTAATTTCTGCTTCTCATTAATAGTCCCCGTCAAGTTCCTAATGCTGCAGTGTTACATTGTAAATGAGAAACTGGCATGAGTTAGTTGTAATAAGTGAAAGCTACGCCAACCCTCGTTAACTGAACAATGTTGTAAATGACAGTTCTTCAATTTACTACGAGTAGTGACGAGACGAGTCTTATTTGGCAAAGTCATTATAAATTTGCATAGATTATCTGTTGGTCTACACTGTTAAATGCGATCACTACAAATGACTTCTTGATGTTATTTGTGTGCATGTGTGATGTATATCACTTATAAGCGGTTGAACCTTTCTATCATCACTATACTGCTTGTATACAAATAAAGGTTGTAAGTAAAATGCTTGAATTTGCTGCTTCCATGCCAGTAGAAAAGGAATCTTTATCGCTTTTACACTAGAAAATAACCCAGGCACTTTTCAAATTGGTTCATATCACCCTCTTTCCATCGCACCTCTGGTTGAAAATTAAGTCATATTCACGACGATTGCATTCGTGGAGATCTTATTTGCCTTCGAAGAATTCCTGTATTGTGTTGTTTTCAGAAGTCCCGATAGTCTCAATTACATAATGTTATTATTAACCTCAATATTACTCTTCTCATCGATGATTTCGAAACCCTTTGAGATATTGAGATAAAAAATGGTATCCTAAAGCTTAATTTAAACATTGACCATTTCAAAAAATCTATTAAGCATTGTAGCTTAATCTGGACAAAAGTCGACAGACTGCGAAAAAAAATAATTAAAGATTGATAATGCGTAGCTGTCATACTAAATATAATAATCATTTACTTTTTTTTTTGGAAAATCAAAGAAAAAACTAATATTTCAATTTTATTTATTTTCACAGAAAATGTTTGAGAATATAAAAATATCTAGATTTTTTAAATAAAATCTTGATCATTTATTCATTTTTACTTGAAGTTTTATGCGCCTTCGTGTAAAATGTAACATAACAAATACTTCTGTACTTCAAATTAATGGGAGAATATTACTTACCCATCTATTGTTTCCTAATTTGAATACGATGTACCACAACGTAAATGTACTTTCACGGCTCATATTTTGGGAGGAGTATATAGGAGACAGTCTAGAGGGCAATATTTTGGTGAAGTACACTCTCAGTAAGAAATTTGATATCTAGTTAAGTTCGATATATATAAACCTATATTTGATTCTGGGTTTTAAACTTGGTAGTATGTAGATTTGTCAACTGATATTGGCTTTTAGGCTATGACCCGTTAGTCGTGGACTTGACATAAACTTTTGATTACAACTCAGAAAACATTGAAACTATGTCCAGTGGCTTCAGAGTAGATTAGTATAAGGTTAGGTGAGATTGTGCAGATTAGTATATATAAAGTTTGAATTTATTTACTAGTAGATTCGCAAACGGAAATCATCGTCATGAATTTTTAATACCTGAAAGTAGTTCGTAATGTCTGCCAATCCACAGTGTAGTAAGCTGTGGACTTTATTCATCATATTCAGGGAGCCGTTCCGAGTTCAGAAATTGTACAATTACATGTTGTAATTGTCCAATTCTGTTGTAAGTGTACGCATCATTTAATTTCAAGGCATTTTTGTATATTGTTGAAGAATATTTCCTGAGTAGATTGTAAAACTACAATGAATAAAATAATTTTACTGTTATGTACGCATTATAATAATTTCTAAAAATGTCTGTTATAAAAAAGCGCTCACAGTGGAGTTTGCGGCATTCGCTAAATGGGCACTGAATCGTGACTTTATTTCAACATCAAATACAGCGAGCTTGTTAGAGCTACTATTTCTTGGAAAACCTTAAAAATTTTCTTCAGAGTAAATAGAGTGTAACATTATATTTTATTACTTTATAAAAAAAAAAAAAAAAAATTGTTTTTTTGGTACGTGTTTTGAAGAGTAACAATATATTAGGTAATGTAGATCTACATAAATACGCAAAAGCAATGCTCTTCTGTTTGTCAATCGACTTTCTTTTATGTTTTTTTTGGTAGTTATTATCAAGCTTTATTGTTACCGATGAAAAACAATTGGGAAAGAGTTATTTAAACATTATAGTCAGATTTCGAGCACTAGTCGAATGTATGATGTTGCATTTGTTTTAACATTCCAGATTCAAATTTAGTAGAAATTAAATCTCATAATTTTCATTACTGTACTGTACATTTCATACTGTAATAACATAAGTGCTGTATTCGCTTTTTTGACACTGTTAGTCTAGGTTTTCAATAAGATTAAGATTTTTATTCTTTGGTATTCCCGCCCCATTATGATGAGGAAGTCTCCATGAGGAGCGTGAATAAACTTTTATAAGTTAGTGTGAACATCTTAGACTTCATTACCAGTTACCATCAGGTGGGATTGTTGTCACAAATTTATAATAATAAAAACAATAAACGTTTACACACTCACACTCCCGCACTAGGATTTCCTGTGCTGCGGGTGGCGTGGACATACACACATAAGACATCACAAACACCTATGACCCGAGAACAAACATTTATCTGTCACATAAATATCTGCCCCGGCCGGGAATCAAACCCGGAACACCTAGCTCGACAGACAGGGTCACTACCAACTGGGCTATGTGATCGTCATATATATATGGTATACCTACAAGTAACTGATAATTCACATATATATTGGCATAAACGTTGAATAAGAAGATAAATATCCACACTTTATAATCTACCTGAACACGGCCCTCACTCGCTGACGTGGGGGATACGCTGTCTAAAATATGTAGAACAATACATCAAATTAAAGTGTACTTGTAGTTGTCTAAAAGGTATTCGGAAAAGGTGTCAGGTGTCTTAACGAGGGATAATATTCGTATGACATGTTTAACAGCTGAATGTTTATTTGATTAGTAAGAAGAAAATACTTATCGTAGCGCCTTGCCACTACCTACTTAAACAAAGTATTTGAATAAAGAAGTTCCAACAGCTGCGACTGTTATCTTTGAAAGGACTCCTTGGAAAACTTTGAGAGTATACACTCTTGGAAAACTTCGACGTTCTGATATTTTGTAACATAACGCCAATATACGTAGTAGATCTATTATTTGTCTTAATTGCATTTGTCTATTTGTAAGAAGTTTGTAACTCTAATGTATATAAACACGACTTTCTGACGTATTTAACCATAATTTAAAATATTAAAAATAAAGTTAAACATGTTATTTTTAATTAATTTTGTATTAATTAACTTTGCAACAATTTGCAAGCACAATGTATGATGGTATATATACTTCTAAACATGCATAGAACCTCCTTCCCTTCCACAAACTAAAACATGCGTTTATGATAAAAATATATACCAATATACATACCGTCACCAAGACGTGTTTCGCTCCGAAACAGAGCCTCATCAGGGTGATGAGACTCTACGAGTATCAAGCGAACTTTGGGTAACTTTGGTAAGGAACGGGTAACCGCAAACCGTTTTGGACCACCATCATTGGTACAAAGTGGTCACTGCCAGCTGTAAAATTACGTGTTGATTGGCTCTTCGAAATTGCAAAACAATGTTAGGACGAGGACGGTATTTAGTCAGAGTTAATCAACCGTAGTAATCGTAGTAATATCAGATTTAAACTACTTAGTATGGATTCCAACGACCAACAGAGATAAATAAAGTCATTAGTTCATCCTTTGTTAAGAAAAAAATACCATGAGCAGAAAAAATAAGTGTTCAAGGAAAGTCGTGAAAATTAAAATCATAATTTTTTTTAATAAAGCATAAATATTTCACAATCCGGACTAAATTGGATCAGTTATTCGAGCAAATGATCTAACTTTGCACGCCTATAGCCTCTTCAACATAAATATGTTTTTAATTAAGACATACCACTAATTGCCACGACTATCTTACAAAAGGAAAATCGTTCATAAACTCTGCGTCTAAAGCAAAACGTGTTTTACTACTATTAGCAATGAGGAGTTACTACTCCCTACTTTGGAACGATGAAAGCAATAAGTGATCCGTGTATAACGCGACTGCACGCAGAGCAACCGCAAACAATAGATACTGTATATAACTGGCAGTACTAATTTCACGTTTGAGAAGCCCTTTGCGAATAAACAAAAATAAATAATATTTTTTTCTAGTCGGCAGGGAAAATATCCTGCATAAGTACCGAACAGAAAGATAACATTGACACATAACCCAGCTACGAGATCAGCAAGGTTCACCATGAACAGGAGCAGGGGAGGTTGACTTGTACTAAAGGGTGAGAGCCTGTTACATTCTGAATTTCTAAAGGCGCGTTGCTTTATGAGGAATTCATTGCAGTAATATATTACTTGCTTAATATATATAACATCGCAATCACAACGCTGAGATCAGTAAAGTTTTAAAAACAAAGTTTTGAAATAATGATGGCTTCTTTCATCCTGCCTGTAGTAAATTCTAGCGCTGCGTTTTATTAATATTACTGTATAGCCGTTTTACCGTATGTAAGGTATATACTGTATGTATTCGTAATCCAATGTAAAGCTTGTGATAATCGCTCGTAGATTTTTTTTAACTTGTGAGCTTCGAAGGCGTTAAGCAGTTGATTGTGATCGTTTTGTTTGGGTAATAATTGTAAAGTTGATTCTTTGTTAAGCTATTTTCTATATGAAAGTTGGCCAATACACTTCACACAATCCACGATGTACGAGTATCATTCAACATGGATTTTGTACTTCTGGGGTGCTGCAGTTTAGTCCTCTGCACTACATAAACCGCTAATAATGTAGTGAAATATTTTTTTTTTTTTCGATAAGTTTAAAAGGCGAATGTATGATATTTAATGGTAGATATAAAATATTGTGTATATTATTATATCTTTATATAAAAACATTTTTGTCTCCGCTCAAGCTATAGTTCAGTCATACATTAACCAGTTACATCTTATGTCCTATGCAATTACGCTAAACGATGATAGTAATCATTGCATTTGAGTATTCCAGATACTAAGAAAAGTATAATTCAAGTGCGAGCCTAGTGATAGGTACTTAACGATAGTGAGTACTGCCGCCTGAGAGGCCTCCGTAAGCTGGTGCGGACATTAATATAACAATTTGTTCGGTCACAGAGCCTTGATTTCCCACAAGATTTCACAAAAGGGCATGTATTCGGCCCCAACTTGCGATGTTTCTACTTCAGTTATTACGACCCTAATTTTGTATTTATGCTCATCAATCTTGTAATGTGCGCTGTAATTTTTCATTATGCCCTCAGATATTATTTTGATTTTGTATAAAGAATTTTTCTACACATATTTACACACACATCTATTTATCAGTAAATAATAATAATGACCGCAAGGTTTACATGCACTAAATTATTGTTTTATTTATCTGGTATCCCACAAGGCAGCTTGTTGTCTCCTTATGTTTTTTCCATTTTGATAGTTTTTTTAAGTTTCAATATGTGTTACTTCTATAATTTGTTTGTGGAGGATTTACAGACTTATCCAAAAACAAGCTTAAATCAACCACCATAAATTCTACCAATTCAAATCTTGCGAGTATTCCCATAAGATTCTGGTCCAAATTCCTTACTCCCATCATTCCTTCTCATTCTAATTATTCCTTCTTTTAGTACAAAATCCTTTTAACCTTCTATACTTCTATTCTATTAGCATTTGGTATTCTCTTTCCATCCGATCTGCTGGGTTTCCGAGATTTAAAGCTCAAGTCAATCTTGATTTTTATCCGTCCTATTTTCAATAAGCCTTCTCGTTTCTTTATTTTCTACACTGTAAATAACTTATAGTTAATTTAATCTTTGTTTAAATTAAAAAGTTTAAACTTGTGCGGTTTCAACACTATTATTTCCAGGCGTCCTTTTCACTAATATATTCGTCTATAATATCCTTTGCCTATAAGCTGTATTTTAATGCGTCGCTTAAAAGCTTAAGACTCACGTATCAACTTTGGAACTTGATTGTAAAAAAAGAACTCCAAGCCAAGAACGGTGAACCTTTTGAAGACGATATGAAGACGTAACCAAATTATGCCATTCTTGTTTCATGATTGTGTGTATCAATTTTCTGCTTGTACATATATTTTTTTAATATATACTAAATTACTATAAAAATATTGAATGGCTACGGTGAGTACACCTATGTCTTTAAATTTTTCTCTTTATGCTCTGGGATGTTATGTATATGAAATTTCGGATCTGGATTGGGATAGGGATATATGAATAAAATTTTACCGGATTCAGTTATGGTTACGGTATGAAATTATTTCGAATTATCCGATTGTTTCAGATAATTTTGGATATAGATATTAGATCATTTGCAACTTGGAAAAATAATATAATGTGTTAACAAAGTTTCACTATATTTCTAGGCATTGATATTATAATCACAGAAAAAATAGTAACATTAAAAATTAAATAATATAAACTGTCTAGACCGAGAACCTATCATAACGTGTGTAGACTCTGCTCCTACCTGGAATTATCCGAAACATTACTATCGGACTATCTATTATTTATTTCGGATATGTAATCTATGTTCGCTGATTCATTCCATATTAGGATAAGACGTAAGACTATGAAAATAGGTAAAATGTACAACGCCAGCTGTCTCTACATCAATAATCAGAATTACCTTCCTAATAGCGTAAACAGACCTACTAAGTTTACCTGCCAGAGCTGATATATGGGCGCCCCACTCTAGTTTACTACCTACGATGACACCTATAAAGACTGTGGATTGTTCCATAGTCAACGTTTCATTATTTAATTTAACGATTTTGCCTACCTTCTGGACATTTAGTAGTGCAAACTCTATACACTTCGTTTTTTTAGCATTTAAAAGTAAATTATTTATGATAAACCAATGCGCCACATGGGACAAAGCATTATTTACATCGACGAAATCGAATTTATTTCTTTTAGCCTTAATTTATAAGATCATATTAATGTAATGTAATTTGACCTGCGCTCTAGTTGATCAAAAAGCTTTTCTGACAGGTCTGGGTAACAGACATTCACATGTCAATGATAGGTAGAATTAGACTGTGCACTAGTATTAATTTAAAATTATATGGAAGAAACTGCTTCAGGCGGTAAAGAGAGTGAATTAAGCTTCCGACATACTTCATAAACTTGTTGCGCTAGTTAAAACTTTGTTTATATGGAGGCCAAGATTTAAGCTGGACTGGAGAAAGGGGTTCTAGTGTAATTATAAGAAAATACGTGCAAATTGATTTCATCGACACTCGTTACCAGTTTGAACTACCCACCAGGAGGACTTAACACTTTAGAGGATTAACGGCCTTTCAAAATTGTTTTGACCCAACTCTAATAGAATATGAATTACGATTTAGAGTACCAATGTCTCTACAGATATCTTTAATGTCGGAATGTAGATACAGCTGCCTATCATCCGCATACGGTTGGAACGAGCAATCAATAACAGATGTGTTGTAAATAAGGAAACCGGTAATGGAGAAAGTATACCGGACGACCGTCAGCCCCCTTCAGTATTTATGTACACAGACGGCAGTAAAATTGATAGCAAAGTCGGTTATGCTATCTCCTGCTGGAAATACGGTATCGAAGTGCTGAGCAAGAATTACCGAATGGAAGCAGTTTGCTCCGTCTATCACTCAGAGTTGATCGCACTGAGGCATGCGGTGCGGCTTCAATGGATCATCCAATTTAAATTCTTCAATTCTCTTCAGGGAATGTGAAATCCTGAGTGAATCAAGCTCGTTGCGGGAGGTGCTAGCAAACCTGCGGTCCACACATCCACTGGTAATCGACATCAAGATAGAACTGTCGCAGTGAGCCGAACAGGGCAGCACGCTAAGGTACTGGTGGGCGCTCACGCCGAGCTCTCGCCAAGCAAGCTGCTCTGCACAAGAGGACGGCTACATACTATGACAGATTCCAGGTATCGTTCGCTAGACGTATGATACGCCAACGCACGCTAGAGACATGGCATGCCGAATACGACCAATCACAGAAACGCAGAATCACCAAGCCGATATCCGAACGGCTTACCGAGATATCGGCAAAATTGGCGTGTCATACTGGAAAACTCAGATATGGACAGGGCACGGTGGACTAGCTTACCTCCATCGTTTTAGGTGACGCGATGACCTCAGATGCATATGCTCCCCAGATACAGTCGAGCACATCCTGAACGAATGCCCGCGCTTTTATGCCAGCAGGTTGCAGCTCGAACTCAAGGTAAACATGCGC
>DWPT01004726.1:0-12920 GCA_018251895.1 Agathymus mariae mariae | reverse complement strand
AAACATGAAATATACGTTTACTAAAAGGCATTGTTATTTCTTTTAACTGTTGTCTATTGTAAGTTCTCTGTGGTATAAAAAGTCTGTAAAACTATCCATCCATGCCGTTTCATCGTGGCTGACACGTGGCAAACGCCTGAGCCAAGTAGATCGACGGTTATTATTACAGATTATAAACACAATAATATTATCTTACAATTAAGTTTATAAGTATATAATTTTTCTTTAACAGCGTCAACGATTTCACACAATTATCAAAATAAAAACTATAAAAGTCATCAATGAAATTACTGTTTTCTTCAACAAAAGAACATTCCAGTATTTTGTCTAATTTTCAATTTGTAGTTGGATAAGGGCGATACGTTTCATTGTTATTGTTCCGCTACGAGACTGAATGGATAATGGAATGGTTGGAATAAATATAAGTAATAAATTCGTCCCAGTACTGTCTCGTCCAGATGTTACTCTTAGAATACTGCAAGCAGTATTTAATTTGAGTCAAGATGCTCATAATTGATCACAGTATTGAGAACGCATCACCACCATTTAAAAGTAAACTTTATATCCCGGGAAATGGTCTGATCCCGTGGAATATTCCAGAGCGGACAGGGTCAGATTACTAATTTAAATTGTAAAATACCTATTCTTGAGTTACTAAATTCGTTATCCATAATATAAAAAAAACGTAACAATAATATGTAAATTACCGTGAACTTCAGTTGGTAGTGACCTACCTGCCTCCTGCCTAACGAGTGCAGAAACCCACGTACAATTTTCGACTTGGCAGAAACTTATACAAGAATGTGTGCTCTCGAACTATGATATCTCAATTATGTGTATGTTTGCCACCTAAACCGGTATTTCTAACATAAAGGAGTAGATTCGTTTTAATTTATACTACGTGACAATTAAAATAAATAAAAATCTGTTGTGTTTTAATTAAATGGTAACAATGCGAGTATTACGTTTGACGGGTCCATGTGTGAACATAACATTTTAATGAATGAATGACATTCTAGATTAGTCCGCACTGATAACACATTCATTCAGTAAATTGGCGCGCTTGCAAACAAGCCCCCACGCGGTTGTGTTACTTACGCACAATTCGAATTACAAATACTTGTAAGAACTGTATTATGGTAATAACACAATTAAAAACATAGGTACCAACTGTATTTTTTTTAATATGGCGTCGGCACAAGTACGTTCAGCCAATATTTCACTTTGACAATGCATCTATGATGTCTGTAGGAAAGCAATAATTTCAAAAACTACTGCATTAATTTTTACGTAGTTTTTACCAGTACATATAGAATTAATAGAGAAATGTTTACGTTTATAATTTATGACAATAATAAGAATAGCTGCAAACAATAGAGCCACAATCAACAATTTATTTTGTATTGTGCTATGTTACATTAGTTTAAAATACAAGATAGCTGATTGGTTAAGAAGGTGAGCTGCTGAGTTTTGACAGTTTCTTCTCCTCGATGTTAAATCACCTTAAAACGGCAGTAGAAGCAAATCATGAAGTTCTTAAGTGTATTGAAAAAATACCTAAATTATGAAATGATTTTAAATTTGATTGAGAATGGTATTTTTGTGTAATTTGACTGAATATCAACCGCTGGAAAAATATCAGTAATTTTTTAATGAAATATATATTATGGCCAATTAATTATAGAAATATTGATCATGTCACTCACATGATTACCCCCGCCCCTGGAGGTGGCGTGGATGCAACATATGTAGTTAACACACAAAATTTCTCAGCTGTGTGGTAGATATTCAAAGATTAAATTTATGATAGATCTAGGCAAATTTTTTAAACAGAATTACAAGCAAATGACAATAGTTAAAATAGTAAATTAAAACAGACTGAAACATTCTGAATTACGATACAAGAGATAAAAGAATGTGATCGCATCGCTTTAAACCTTTGTCGTGGATATATTAATAAAACCAGCATAAAATGCTTCTAAAGTTTTTGACATTACCGCATTCAAACAGCCCTCGGTTTTTTATATTATTTTATGATAGAAATCATGTATACATAGTAAGCTATATGTAAGTAATGCTACATTAAAACTATTTGACTACTTGTGAGGACTGTAATTTTTTACATAAATTCTGTTTCAGTACAGGTCCCGAACATTCCTTCATTGCGTAGAAAACTTCACTGTAGTTTCAAATACTAATTGACAAAAAAATTACGTCATAATGTTCGCAACATCTTTGCATGTGTCGCGTGGCCTATATTAGTCTATACTAAGTGCTCTTAATTCGCGGTAAATTAGTCAAACGTAACTAGTTTGAAGTTAAACATCTGTGCCTTTTACTCGAAGACATAAATTTTATATTCAATTGAAATCTATTAATAATGTAAACAATGCATCACAATATCATTCACGTTGAATACCGTTCCGCACCGAATCACGTACTAAAATTAATATTTTTAATTAAATATGGTAATGAATGAATGTTAAAACCCTTTGGGAGATTGCCACCACATACGAAGACAAAGACAACAGTCTTTTTTCTTTATTCCTATAGACACATTTCAATTAGTCATAACTCTAAATAGGAACTGACAATTGCAATTTGCAATTATTTGCTAACCGCCTGTGACTTTACACATCCGTAGTATAAGCCCCGGTCAATGAATTTTGTCTAAATATAGCACAGTTTAGAAATTTATGACACTGGGTGCTATTAAAAACATTTTTATCACGATTCCGCCTAGTGCTGTATAATAGCGTTTTCCTTTTTGAAATCCATCTCCGGTTTTACCTAGATGATTATCAGTTATTATTGTAATTTTAATATAAGTAGATATCAAATACACTTCATATCACATATTTCATTAACTGCCGGATCACTTTCAATTTTTCATTCACTCCCACACAGCTTGGAAACTTACAAAAACTACAATTATTTTTATATTACTAAAAGGCTGGATATACTAATTTTGAAAAAGGTAACTCAAATTCAAAACTATAAATTAGACTCTAAGAAACTAGGTAATTCGAATTACGAATATTTGATATTTCGATCGAAGTGCGTCAGTCAGTCCGCGCGGGCCGACGCGCCACTACACCCGCGTCGACTGACCGTCCCTTCGGCTGTCTGCCAAAGATTCCATGCCTGAAAAGTTATATTTATATGGATATGACTGTTTACCTACTAAGTTTCATTGAGTTAGTCTCAAACTTTTGAATCAAAATATTGTCGATTGATAAAAGAGATTTATACTGAATTAAGGCACTGAAATTTTATTTCTGAATTTAATTTTAATTTCAAGTCTACTTTCACTTACTCATAAACTGTCAATCACAAACATTTTTTAACTAAAATTAAAACCGAAATAATTTTATTCAAATTTAGAAAGTTATGCCATAAAACATTAAATCATATCACTCATATCTACGCTAATTATAGTATCGTCGATATAAATAAATATTTTTATGTAATAAAAATCACCATCAGTATATCGGCGCCTGAGGAGAGACATTAAAAACAAGGCAACAGGCCGCTTGCGTTCCCTGGAAGTTAATAAGCTAATAAATGTTTTATTTACTTCTTTATGAACACACCCTTCCCTACTTGAACCTTAAAATAGCATCAGACGTCGCAGTACAAATAACGTTAGACAAGACGCTCTAAGATGAATAGCACCAATGTAATCATTTATTATGTCAATCCTCCGTGATATAAAGGTCTGCGTAGTGAAGCTCGATAATCTGACCAAAATTTATATAGAATGTTGTGATACTTTTTTACGTAACACTTTTGGGCTTTATGGCATAACAGCCGTCAAATACGATATCGAGATTTCGAAGGTGATGCATAGTAAATCTGACAGCTAACTCAAAATACAACATACGGTGTTCAAATAAAAATGCAATAAAATATGTATCGTATCTTGCATACTAATGAATTTGATGTTGAGATAATGCAAAATCAAAATATTAACTTTGTCTGCTCGTGCCGCAGTCTGGTGAACAGACAAAACTATGGCAACTCAATGGTAAAACTCTTCAGCTTTGTCCGATGGAACTCGGGCATGGTGGGTTTACCCATCTACCGCTTCCTAAAATCGCTAATTTTATAAATCGTGACCATATCAAATACTCATTACTCGTCTGGCTAGCTACAACCTACCTTCTAGAATCGGTCATTTCATGAAACGTGACCACTTCAAATAAATAATCGGATCACGATACATAGGTGCATATTATTATTCTAAATGAAAAAGTGAAACCCTTGCAAGATTAACCTACAAACCCATATCCTGTGAAGTGTCGTTGATGTTAAAATAACTATATAATCATAAAGTAAAACATTATTTACATATAAATGCGCAACTAAATATCAGACGCTGTACATAGTTCCTTTTCACTGCACGCCCTGAGTGCGACTCCTTATCATTGTAGTATCTCTACCCCTTGCAATTGCAACATTGAATGAACTAACTAAACGTTACGGTTCAACCTTCAAACGGTTCAAACCTTTATTTAACTAGTTACTTTTGTAGAGATACTGTGCCTGTTGTTCTTCTTCTATCAATATCACGTACATGTAAAATAGACAACTTTTTCGGTCCATTTTAATAATAATAAATGGTTAAAACTCAAAGCATTTAGTTTCAGTACCTACTGAATCATATTCAGGCTAAATTAAACTCTAAATCGTCGCAGAGAAGTATCAAATTTGGTTAGAGAGCGACACAAGGTAATAAGGGCGGAACATGTTTAACCTAGCTGCCTAGGTTACCTGTATTGCGTAAGTAGCAAAATATTCACCGGAAATATCGGTGGGAAGATATCTGAGTATTTATCGTGGTACGGTAAGCGAGCAGAGTTGGAGAATCGGGACGATACATGATTCAAGGTTTGATTAAATCGAATTATTTTTACCGAATCATTTTTTTTTCTAAATAACGAACACGGCATAACATTTTAGCAAAAAAAAAAAAACTTATGTGATAAAATCATTTCTGTCGGCCAAATAAATATTAATCAAGATGACACAGCTAAAGTAGTTAACAGACCTAATAATTGACTATTTCTTCTATATTTCCTGCTAAAGGTAACAGATATGGATATCTTGTTACCATTTTCGAACACCGGCTCCTGTTATTTATTAATACGTTGTCATGCCAATAAAAATATGATTTATTATTGCTTGCACTGTTTGAACTATTATTATATTTAGAGATGAATATGTACTAATGTTATAAAGAGAGAGAGTGTAAATTTTGTGAAATTGTATGTATGCATAGGGTAATCTCCTGAACCACAGCACCCTGCTTGATAGATAGTTTGTACATTATTCCGTATCAACGTAGGCTCAAATAGTGTTAATATGTATATATGTAGGGAACAGCAGCATTTATACATAACCATAAAGTTGCTTTAAGCGACTTATTTCCAGTAAAATATAGTTTTGATGGTAACCTCACTATAGGATAATGAATCAGATAATAATATCAAATACAATATCCGTGAAACCTTTCCCAGTTATAATCTGAACAATGAACATCATTGAACATAACATAAGCAATCTATATGCCTTATCAATGACTATGTACAGTCAGAATGTATCGCGGGCCGAGAGCCTGCATCCTACACTTCCTTGCGCCGCAGGAAATATCGCGGTTGCATTTAATATCCACGGCAATGATATTATATTACACAGGGATGCCCTGATTCTATCGATAAAAATTGATTTTAATTCAATAACACCTCCATTCGTAGTCGATACTAGAAATTAGTTTTATAATTGCCGTGGCTTTTATATGCCGTGAAACCGCGACTTACGTATCACATTTGGTTTTAACTAAAGTGAATGGAAAAAACAGTACTCTCTACACATGTCTTCCTACTTAGAGAAGATCTGCAGCATATTCCAGCCAGCAGGATAAGGATTGCCTCAGGAAGTTTTGGTGAAAAAAATTATTGTCCGAGTCAACTCATGCGAAAGACAATCACAAATTATAGCAACATATTTTATCTCTTTAACATACAATGCTTTAAGATATCATTTTACGATACCAAGTAAGCCTTACACCTACTGCAGATCATATTCACCCTGTAAAAGAATAAGTCCGGTCTTAATAATCTATATATACTTTCATTTTTAAATTATTTTACGTCATCGACAGTTCAGTTGTATTAATAGAAATGTCCGTCTATCTTTGTTTATTGAAACGCCAAAATCTTCCAGACGCTATAATATGTTTTAACCAGTAGTAAAGTTTATTGAAATGGGCCCTTAAATGCGTATATTTTTTATTCCATACATGACAATTATAATATCAGCTTGAGGTTTAGTCACGGCATATAGTGAAGTATAGTATTCAATCGTAAACTGGATTTATGGTCACGGAAATTGATATGATTTGACTCAGTCCGGTTAGATCCGTTTCGTGTGATATAACGTCACGTGAGTGCGATATATCTAAGTTAGTATTTAGTACAGCGTACGTTAAAGATATTACTATTTTTATTATTATACAAATCTCTTTGTTGTATTTTTATAGAAGTAAATTACATGTATAAGTGTATTAATAGAATACCTACATGATTAAATGATTATGAATTTTTATATTAACATCTGCAACATGTTTATAGCATTCAGATTAACCGGCATATATGACCATTAAACATCATGTATTAATTTCAAGTATATTGTGAAGTAAATAAATAAATGAATATGTGATTATGACTTAACATATTCCCACGTAACAATTAAAACGTACGAATGAAAATAATATTTATTTAATTACATTATAAATAATATATATTAATTAATACTAACATTAAATATTAAATTAATACCATATATCTTTTAGACCAAATTATGAAACCAAATCTTTGCCAGAGTCTGAAGTTTTTATGCATTGAGTAGACAATGTTAGAAGTGATCACTGGCGCCATGATTCGTAATAACAGGGGATACGAGATAAATGTTTTATTAATACTATCAATATAACAAAAAAAAAGATTATAATATATATAACAGTTGCTGATAAATAAATGTTTTTTCCCAAATCGTAGGTATTAGTTATGTCTCATTTATGTATATTCATTCCACTGGTAACTTCTCTTAGCGTTTCTAAAGTATTTAATATTATAAGATCGATAACTGTTAAAATCATTTACATTCCCGCCCTAACCACTAGCGAGTACGTACACTCAATGGAGTGCACATTATATTTTATTTTGTTTTAACTCCAACACGAGAGCGCACGTGCCACTTACAACGTCGATTATCACGACCAAAAGATCGTGGCTGTTTGTGGTTTATTTGAAACTTGAAGGGTCGCTGTATCCTGTGACGACATCAAACATTTTAATGGCCAGTACAAGATTCTGCGGAACAATAACTAAACACATGGAAGGATAGTCTGCATACATGACTAACGGACTTTTGCGAAATTTGACCGACAATTAACATTTTGATTTGCAGATAGCAGCAAAATATTATAAAAAAATGTATCATTGTAATAGTTTAAAATAAACAAGAATGATATTCCGCTACTTAAATTTACTAGTGTAAATGCATTCTGAATATTATCAAATCAAGAATATCTGAGATTTACTATTATCTCTGACATATTTTTATCTGAAGTTTACTTCTGTTATTACAATTAACAACAAAATTATTACACGGTGTCTTGGACATATGGATAGTATGTATAAGCACGTCTAAAACAAACTTTTAATTTACTATGTGTTTGATTCATATATTCCTAAGTATTTATAGCTAACAAAACCTTGTTTATTTTTGGGAATTTGTTGAATCATTTAATGTCCGTCACTTTTGTTTCGATCTTTCTTGTTTTCTTTTTCCTTTTTGTTCATCTCTAATTATATTCTCAAATAGCGAAGCTGTTTCAAAATTTACAACGAGTTTCATTGAATCTATACTAATATTATAAAGAGAGAGAGGGATTTTTGTATGTTTCTGTAATAGGGTAATCTCCGGGACCACGGCATTGATTTGAAAAATTCTTTCACCATACGTAAGTTACGTATATACCATGTGGATGTACATGAATAACGAATTGCTCATATGAAAGGAGTCGTAGCAGGCTGCTGGTATAATATAAAAGAAAAACATTCAATATGTCGAGCCTCGTTCAAAACTTTCACATCTAAATTTATAACAAGAGGGGAGCGTAGAACGTGATAGATTGAAACAAATGACAATAGGTCAATACAATGTCAAACCTTGAGACAATTCGTGATCTCTGGAGGTCAGATCCTGGTTAGGACTGCGAGTAAAAGTAATACGTGAATAATGTATTACAAGCAAATTCTAGAAATAAACTCATTACATTTCTTAAGAGCAGTGTGATATTCTTATAAGATGTGATATATCTTAGGTATTCGAATGGTCTTTGAAACGCGTCTAAATTTTGAAATTAGGTGTAAACGGTAGGGCAACATATCCATCTGCCAACCAAACCTCCCACGCTCGTGGTGGTCCCTGGTGGTGTACTAGATAATTAAACCAGCTAAAACATTATACAAAATTCGTGAGTTTCTGACCTCTGCTAGATAAACATATATACTACACCTTATGATCCTGAGTCAAATATCTTAACGTTACGATTATTGTCTTTAGCATAACCCTTGACGTATTATTGTTGAAAGTAGGTTACACCCTACTTACTTGACTATAGTCAAACATTGATTTATAATACGTGAAAAGAAAGAGGCCGCCAACCATCATTGTTTCAATGTCTTCTGTGCTAATAATAAAAAGGTAATCATCATCAAACTTCAAACTATAAATGAAAAGTAGAACTTGTGGGGGTTATACTGCTTGCAATTAGTATACGAGAACATGTCTACGTGCAGTTACCGCGTGCTAAACGTAAGACTCGTTTCCAATTCTCCTGACTCCGTAACATTTCTTAACTACCTACATAATTATTCACTCTCGACATCAGCTTTAGTTTTGAATATGAAAAACAAAGACGCTTTTAAGTCCCAGACTCTAAAGTACAAAATCGTTTGAAATTCGAACCTACAAAGTTGCGAATTACATTAACGGCGAAACAATTATGTTACGTTCATTTGCTTGACGTTTCCTGTTCATTCATTCGAAAATAAATTCAGTCTATTGTACCAGAGACAATGCGTCAATGTATGCTGACCGGTGCAGATAGACAAAACAATTTGAATACACTTTATTGTATTTCATAGCCGTATTTACCACAATCGAATAGTGGATTTGCTTGCCGCTCCAATTTTTCAGTCCAATCCCACCTATCCTGCACCACGAACATTTGATAAGTGTCATGGCAATAAGAAAAATCAAATATATATTAGATCGTGCAATCATGTAGGGAAAACACTGCGTTACCTTTAAAAAAACGTTTGCATCAACCCTTGCATGCTTAAGACGACAAGACTTGTCTTGCAGCATAATTTTTGTGACAACTATTGTAATGGAAATACAAAATTCCATTATAATACTTCTCTTTGAACCTTAAAATTTGTATCGAGTCATTGTTTAATAATCGAATAAAATTAGCGGTTTGACTATAGATTATCTTTTATTAATACAATTATAAAAAAATTGTCGAATGTTTCTTAAAGTCGGATGACAGATAGAAATATGGTGCTCACGTTTAACAAATATCTGTCACTGCGTTTTAAAATGACACTAGACTGCCAGATAAGTCTTGTCG
Source organism: Agathymus mariae mariae (assembly GCA_018251895.1). Taxonomy (NCBI): domain Eukaryota; kingdom Metazoa; phylum Arthropoda; class Insecta; order Lepidoptera; family Hesperiidae; genus Agathymus; species Agathymus mariae. Next base: position 3,217 of record DWPT01004726.1, on the reverse strand, counting down.
TGGCTAAAATGCATGTACTGCTAGAAGATTCGGTGTTCGCTTCCGATCTTGGATTATCTACAATGTAAATATGGTTATTATTTTTTATTAAAACGGCTATGGTTTTTTCCGATGTACCCTAATCCAAATCCAATTTATTACTCTTTTTTATGTTAACCTATTATGAAGTTGTTAATAAGAAATGAAAAAATCAATTAACAAGTCTGTGTTTTCAATTCTTCCAATAATATTGACTATTATCTTTCAATCATAATAATTTTGATGTCTTTAATCGTGAGTATCGTTATCGACTCCATTTTTGGGAGATCCACGTAGCTATGAAACTCATTTTCCTTCAAAAGGGCGAAAGATTGGACATTACTTAAACAATTTGTTACAAAATAGGCGCTCACAGATCTGAAGTTCAACTATAAAAATCTGTCGCAAATGTCACTTAATAACTTCTTACCAATGCCTCAAACTTGACATGTTATTTATATAATTATTTCCTACATTTTTACTATTTCAATTTGTAGCAGTTTATTTTTATTCTCTGATTCTTTTAACATCTTCCTCAAACGCGGTTTGAGTTTCCTTGCTTTTCTTGGTTCCTTTGTTTTTCCCCGTATTTTTTTTGCGACGCGAGTATGTGTATCTTCGATGTGCATGCCTTGTCGATTAGTCACTTCTGGTTCAGTTTCATTCTCAATATACTCTTGCTTTATTCGAGGTATTGTAATATCAATATTTTCTATGTTTACCGATTGAAATATATTTTCATCTTGTATTTCTTGTTTCACTATCGGTACTTCTGGGAATGCTTGTAAGCCATCACTGATTACTGATAAACCATTTAGATAGCATTCTGTTGTTTGAGTGGAAGCTTCTTTATGTTCCTCAGTACTAACGTAATGATTTGATTGATTTGGAAGAAACTTTATCGGTTCAGCATCTGATCTTAAAATCGGTTTACTGGTTATCATATATTTTTCGAAGTGTAAAGAACAAACGAAATAACATTTTGGATTGGTTTTCGGATTATCTAAGTCCGGTCTCCCTATTACCTGCAGCCATCTTTTTCGCCTGGAAAATAAAAAACACATAATTAAAAACTGCATTATTGAACGATGTTAGGCCAACGGAATTAAAAATAAATAAATAAATGATAGTTTTCTGTTTATCTAAAGCATCATCTTTATGCGATGAATGGTGATACTATAAATGTATGGTGATACCATAAGACGACGATTATCACCATATATTTTTGGAACTATTAAAGGTAAGGCTTGTCGCCTTGGTGCTTGATGCACATACTCTGAGATTTAATGGGCAGTGAACATTGGAATCATGGAAGACCTACTACACAGTTTAAAGATCTAGCAAGGAAAAAATCATGTGTTATTCACGTGGTTTAATGAAAAAAAAATAAACAATGTGAAACATTCCATGAAATATATTTTAGAACGCATATTATACGTGTAGTTAAGCACTGTGAGAACTTTTAAAAAAGTTCATTACTGGAATTTGCGGACGATTGCTATGTCCGTGCAGTCAATGAAGCTCGAAGACTTAGTACTCATCACGTTGAATGCAAGTGTATAGACGAATGAGTTCGCATCGAATTCGATGCGATTTACAATTTAGTATTTTTAGGAGTAAGCCCATATTATATACCCTGATGGACGGAAGTGCTCATAAAATTTTTACTATTAACGACCACCCACCCATTCGACCGCACCCTATGTTGCTTATCGCTTAATCAATTACGAATTGACACACCACGATGGACGACGTATGGTGCCTGATGTTCATTTTGTTATATATTGGTCTAGCCGTTATACTCGTATGTGCGTAGTAGTCTAGGTATAGTATTCGACAACATGCACTTAGAGTAGCATATTTTAAGCTTCAATACTTCCGATACAAATGGAATCCTTTTTAATATCTTGCGTGTCTTTCCGTTTATTTCTTACAATAGAATTTGATAAAACATTTTTTATATAAAACTTATCAAAAATATTTCACCTAAATTGACGAGTACCTACTGTTCCATTCATAAATCATATTTGTCCTTAGCTTTAATTTGGTTTTAAACAGCCTAAGACATTACAATAATGAATCAAAATAATAACAACGAAACTAATGGATAATAATCTGGTTAGCGGTGACAAATGTTTACAAACACTGTCTCATAGATGTAAGAGTAAATCGTTACGAATTAAATTGTTCAGCGCACCACGCACGTGTAAATCCCTAGTGGTCATACCAACGTAACTTCAACGGGTCGACACTTGGAGTGGGTGGCGCTAGTTGTTATTACTATGAGCTCTATCTACTTCCGAGAATAAGCATTTTATATTGTTACAAGACTTTAATGTAACAGACATAAGTTAAACTTCTTGTATCATCTCCGGTGTAGTTAAATAATTCAAACTTACCTTGTGATTTTTACTATAGATAGACATATTTTAGTCAATAATAATATTGAGTATGCTTACCTTGTTTCGTTCACGGGCAATGAAAAAAACGACAAGCTTCTGTTGCTCTTTTGACTCTTACAACCGTCTACCGCACAATAATTATAAGGGGGCATGTTTATTATACCATAGACTAAAGAGTCAAATGACTCAAGTTTGCGCGGGAAACAAGGGCGTCGTGCGAGCGCTCAGCCGTGCGCCAACCCACTGGCATTAGTATCGACAACGATCACCGAACCGCATATACTATACATATAAGTATAGTTACACGCGATTGACGCAAGAACCCCACGTACCACGCAAAAAAGGTCTATTTGGTTTTTATGTAGGTTAAATTCGTAGACAAATCACTTAGAAATCTCTGGTTTGACATTTGGCATCGTGAAATTTGATATATAGTTTAAAAATTAACTAATTGTCCAATAATCCATTTTTATTGGTTTTTGTAGCGCGGATGAACAAACGGAACAAAGAATCAATGGTTTGTCGATGGTAAAAAGGATTTTTTATCTATATATTATTGTATATAATACAAAATATATAGCTAATTTAATAAAGACACAAAGCTTATCTAAACTTTAATTGCAAGTTTGCGTTACACGTGTGTGTGTGTGTGTGTGTGTGTGTGTGTGTGTGTGTGCGTGCGTGCGTGCGTGCGTGCGTGTGTGCGTGCGTGCGTGCGTGCGTGTGTGCGTGCGTGCGTGCGTGCGTGCGTGAGTGTGGGCGCACGCATGTATGCGTATGGTCGTGCTTGATCGATT
>DWPT01004725.1:0-12921 GCA_018251895.1 Agathymus mariae mariae | reverse complement strand
ATATCCAAACAATGCACGAAAATTCAAAGATTCCATCTTATATTTATAGAAAAAAAAAAAAAAACCCATGTAAGTACTAAATATAATTTTCTTCCCACAGGAATACTACGAAATACTGTCCTAAAATTTTCCTCGTGAAACTGACATTCTTAGATACATTTACTACGATATGCATTCCCACGCGAGACCGATTTGAACTTGACCGGTTTTTAAAAGTTAAAAGTCCAAACATCGTTTTTTTATTTCAAGTAAGAAGCGAGTCTCACATAAAATCAAAATTAATCAACTTTCTTTACCTAACCATACTTGTTATAAGTGTTAGATCACGAATTATCTATTTACAGCAAATTCCAAGCATTACACAGCACATTGTTACGTATTTTACTTACCTGAAAGTGGGGCAACATCGGAAGCGTCCTGGCGTATTGTTAGGGAGGCCATTACGAAACTAACTTTGCTCTGACGCCAGACTAGAATAGGAACACTTCCTAGAATGTCGTGAGAGGTGACTAATGGGGCAATTCTAGGAAATACGCAAGGTTTCTTGTGTACTGCGTCGTATGTATAATACACGTATTGATAATATGGTGCACCTGAAAGTCACACCGTCAAGTTTGACGGGTTGCCAGCTAGTAAGCCTGGCTTGTCAAGTGGCTCTCTGCTACGGCAAACATAATGCGTCAAAAATATTTTACAGTACACTTTATAGAGAGAGGTCCTGAACAAGCTTGGCAAATGTGTGGTATAAGAATTAGCGACCTCTTAAGAGAGAAAAATGGCGTCTTTGTCTTGTTCATTGCTTAGCAAGGTAAGTGCCCTATCACACTTCTTTCAGTAATTAAATCAAATTTTCACAATATTTATCACTTATCTATTTATAAACTTACAATCAGGCTTTTACATCGATGCTGTATTGAATTTTTAGAAACGTGAGATTTGACTTTAATAGCTTCAGGCTATTGATTGAAGAATTTATTTAAAGTAAACATATGGTTAAAATTTTATTTACGTATTATTACAATAAGTGTACGTAGTGTACGTATGTCCCTTAAGACTTTAATTGAAGACTGAAATTGCTCCGAAAGGTAAAAAATTACCAAAACCTGCAGAAATGCAGGAGTTTTCAGCCTTGCTCGTAATACACTTTTTTCATACTGGTAATGCTTTGCCAAATTGAGACTTTGGGTAACGTAAATGCAGCAAACAGAATTTTTGATCCACTGCATGTTGTGTGCCCTTTGATAACAGATGACTTGACGGTGGTGATGATGAAGTTGAAAATAAAAAGGTAATGTAAAAAACCATGTAAAAGTAGCGTGAAATACATATGAATTTTTGTAATGTAAATAGTCGATAAACAAGCAGATGAGCAACCAGATGATGAGTGATCACCGTTGCCATGGACATAAGGAGCACTAAAGACACAACTAATGCGTTGGCGGCAAAAAAAAGAAGATAGAAAGGAAGTACTGGTTCTCAAGACGATTACTCGTTTGGCGGATGCCTTAAGCAGGAGGGTGGTAGACAAACAGGCTTCACGGAAATTATACCGGTAATAATATTACTTACTTAATATACTGATAATATAATCCTTACACGAAGCCTTATCAGCCAGCCGGCTTCTGTCGCCTCTTACGAGACCCTATTCTGTCAGCATGATATTGGGGTCAGTATTATAATCGGCTCCAATACGGCCAAATATATTAACTAGTTGACAAAACGCGATTACCGATAATATAATTAATTTCTATCACATCCATAATCGTTCTTTATTAATAGTTGTTTTGTTCCATTGTTTCCTAAGTAATACAGTCAAGTCAAATTAACACAGATAATTGAAATAAGTTATTGTATAAAAAAGTTTGGAGTTGACAAATAAATGCATGTTGAAAATGCAGCTTCTGGAGTATTTACGTGACCGTGAGCCGTGTATAAAAATTAATTTAGTTTTTTAATATTTCATTCTGGCGTTTTTCTTCAGCGCAGTAAATTTAAAATTCCGTAAGATATGAACCGCAGAAAATTGTTAACTACGGGCCAGTAATGTAACGTTAAAATATTAATTCTCGCTGTAATTGTGTGCACCGGAAACGGAGGCGGTTACCGGAAGCGGTGGAGCTCATTTTTCACTACTCCGATTTATCGTTTGAGGGTTAGCGCTTACTACCATTTTATGCCGGACAGCGAACAATTACATGAAGTCTTTTAAATAACGTGTATATATCTTAAATGTAGTTGCAAGTTGTGATTTTAATTTATGTGTATAATAATGGTTTTATATAATTAATGGACATCTTAGGAAAAATGTTTAAAATGCATGTCACATTCTAAAGCTTGATAACATTACAAAAAATATCAATTGATATTCAGTTGTGCGTGGCTACAGTTTTTCACATAAAAAATAATTAATTTCTTGAAACTCCAAATTAATTTCATAACGTATACTAACTATATACTAAATAATTAGTATGTCCCTTGCGACTTTCTTGGTTAATTTATATCTTCGGTTAAAAATTAATTTTAAAACAAAAAGTGTACACTAACTTATAAATAATAATCAAGCGCATTCCCTAAGGACGAAAAATTTCATCTACTATTTTTCACTCCTAGGGGTGGAATTATTTCTTCAAATGGGACCAACTGGGAAGAACTCATTCATAAACAAAAAAATAATTTTTAAACGAATTGAATGTGAAAACCTTCTCCTTTTTTGAAGTCGATAAATTTTTTTTATTGAAGTTGTTTATAAAATGGAAAATAGTGATTATTTTCCTAATGAATATGGGATGGTGGATAGGTGGGTAGGTGTGTAGGTCCCTTTAAATATTGTGAGGGTCTGACAATTCATTCTGAAGGTTCTCAACGGATGGCAATCATTGAGCCGTGTTTAAATATATATGGTGCGGTACCGTAACACTGTCAAATATCAGTGATCATCTCAGGTCCCGACGATGTCTCCAAAAGACATAAATGCAAATCCTCAACAGACTAGAACAATCTAGCCTCAATGGGTCTTTTGCGTTTAGTATTGGTGTTTTGGTTCATTGCAAAGTGAAAGAGACTAGTAACTAGGGTCTTGGACAGACGTGACGGTTAAAATTAATCTATTACTAACTATCTGTTCGTTCGTTCGTCCCGTTACATAATAACATTTTGCAATACCGTTACCTATTATATTCATATATTTACACTAAAAATGTAAAAAATCAAAGCTTTAAAAATGTATACAGTGTTCAAACATTTCACTATGTAGCACTTAAAATAATATTTTATTTATATCAAAGTCGTATAATTTTCGTTATAAAGTTTTTAAATTTATAATTACAGCAAGTTTGTTTTCATTGCTAATTTAAAAGCACTAATTAATACAGAGAAAACTTCATCATTAATACATAAGAAAACTTCATCAAAGTAAATTGACACATACTTGTCACAGTCGTAGTGTGCGTTCATCCCTATTTAGTTGTCAACGTTATTATTAAGCTTACGCCTTTTGCAGTATTCTGGCACAAATTTAAGCTGGTAGTTATTAAGATGTGTTTTTTTTTAAAGCTGCTGTAAGCTTACTCGTTTGGATAAAGCAAATGCATTATTTTTTTATTTTGCATCTGTACTTAAAGTCCGCAATGTATACGATTTCAAATTGAAAATTAAAAAAAATTAAATTGTTGTTGGATCATTTTAAACCAACATGAAATAGTTAATCGTGTGTTTAAGTGTTTTTTTCTTTTACGTTAATAACCGATCAACGAGCAGACGAGCCACCTGATGGTAAGTGGCCACTGTCGCTCAGGGACATCAGCGAGACGAAAGGTATCACTAAGCTTTGTCGGCCAAGAAATGAGAAAAAGGTAAGAAAGTAAGTACTGGCTGTCAAGTGCCGAGGCGCAATACGACGAGTCGTTTAGCAGCTGACTCAACAGGAGGGTGGTAACTAGCCAGGCAGGTTTCACGGAAAGATAATAATACCAGTAATAATATTAATGACTTTATAATAATACTGATAATATAATCCTTACGTCCACCCTACCACCAATCAGGCTGACTTCTGTAGGCTCCTTACAACACCCTGTTCTACCAGCATGGCCATGCCAGCATGTTCTGGGATTGGGGGGAATATTCTAGGTCGCCTCAATACGGTCGAGTGTGACTGTGTGTGTGAGGGTTTGTAGCAAATTTTTTATTTTTATTTTCTTTTGTTTCCTGAAATTATTAACTGTTCGTTAAATAGTGTCATTTTTGTCGAATGAAATGCGGAAAAATGGCAAGTGAAAAATCAGGATGTTGGCCTTACCTCAATTTCTTATTAATATTGCTATATTACCATTGCTACAAAGAGGTACAATTGATTTACTTTGATTTGATTATATTTGTACTAACAAATTCTTACACTGTACCTCATTTATATATTTGTATGCTATTGATTTATTTCTGAGCAAAGACAGGATACCTGATAACTAAATTTGTTTAAGGCACTCCTACTTTTACTTACCAAGCCTAACTCGTCCTTGCTTGATCATGATGCAACCTGCTACTCGTAGATAACAATCAGACGGGCAAGTCAAAAATACACTTGCACTCATGCACCAAGATTCCCTGTGTTGCAGGTTTATAAACACAAATTGATGTCAGAAACACCCGTAATCGAGCACAAAGCTTCATTTGGCATATTAATGTCTGTCCCGGCCGCGCATTGAATTCGCGACCTCTAACTCGACGGACAAGGTCACTAGCAACTGAGTTACAGGGTCGTCAAACTGGTCAGATCCTCTATGTTTGAGATCTTTGCACCACCTAGCTAGGTACCATAGCCACTCACATAATGTTTCATATACACTTGCCCAGCTGGCTGCGCTTTAAAATCATCTTTGATATGTTTTGTTACATGTTCTGCCGCAGGTTGGTTCACAGGTTCTTTCTTGGGCGGCAGCGTATCCATATCGTCCTTGTTGTTGTGGATATGTACCACTGTATGAGCAGAGATACCTAACATAACGTGGTGACTCGTGTTCTCCATTACAGGTTGTTAACATAAAAAATACAATGAGACAATTTTTTTTTCCTTTAAATATTCATCGACCGTATAAGTCTGTTCGTATTACACCTGTGATTTTTTAGCTAAACTTGAAAGAGTTCTTTAAGAGAAATTGATGAATATAGAGAAAAAAGTCTGAGTATATAATACTCTCGTTTTAGATGTATGCGACTAATTCAACGCTTATCATTTTAAACTCCTAATCTCAACTCGTGTAGTAATTACAAGCCTTCGTAGAACTTACTCTGTTCATGTTATAAGACAATGAACGGACGAAAACGGCGTCTTCATTTCAATTAATTACACGAGGCTTTGCAGTTAGAATGTTGGAAACGGAATTTGTACGTTATTGTTTGATATTTGTGTTATAATTAATAATTGCTTACACCTCTAAAGAGAACTGGTACGCGTAACTTAAGACTTATTATTACATAATTATTTAAGTAGATTATTGTTTTACTGAACTGTTATTTCAAAGCCTTAAACAGTGGTACGCGTACCTCTGAGGGTACCCGGGTTAAATTGGGGGTACGTGAAAATTGTATTGGTAATACCGGTAATACTGATAATTTAAACAGTTAAGTTATATAATTAAGTCTACCATACATAGCTTAAGATTAACTTTATAACTAACAACGTACTAAGGTGCTAGGACCTTAAGAGCAACGAGCCACATTTAATAGAAAGTGTGGAGTTATCGGGGGAAGGGTACTCATAAATTAAAAAATTTATAAAGGTGTACGGAAACGAAAAAGCTTGAGAAGCGTTGTACTAAAGTATTATTCAAATACTTCTCTACTAATGCAGCTTAAGCAAGACGCCTTTATAAGGAAAAGTTTAAACAAATTGCACTTTGTTAATTCGAGATTCATTTCTACTATAGCTTCCTTACTAACTCAAAAGAAATTTACAGCGTTTGAGCAATTAAAGCAATTGAGATTTTTCTTCTGATTCATTGCAGTATTTTTAATTTAAAAATAAACCAACAACGCCTGCATATAGCAGTTTGCATTTATTTATTTATTATTATGTTTATTGACCACCAATTAACATGAAATCAATTGCAAAAATTATGGAGTTTAAAAGTCTAGATTTATCCTTTGGGCAGTGAAATTTCTGAAAACTGTCTTAATTGACGACCAAATTATAAAATTCTAAATTTAAAAATTGAATTTAATGAATTTAATAAACAAGTTAATAAGCATAAAGAATTCATTTTGTTTTATTTTGCTTAAATTTAACTTTGTGATGTGGTTGAATCTATATACAAGGATGAAGTTGAGTGGTTAGCTGTGCTATCGTGATATCTATGACTTCGAACTTTTGTTGAATACAACCAATTTTGTAAAAATTGTCTCACGATAATTCTCTCAATGGTGTATGGAGTTCCGAAATCGCAACTAGTCAGCTCTAGTATTTGGTTAAGAGCTGAAAAATGATTTTACCTGATAGTGGACGGTCACATTAACCACGGTTCTCCGTAAGAAAATACATTATAGACACCTCACGACCCAGAATAAAGCGGGGTTTGATACTGATAACCTGTATAGGGTGATTAACTTCATAGTCGGCAACCACTCTGACCGTCTGCTTCAATGTTATCTTAAAAATTGAAATTCAAATAACTATTAAAATCTTGTAGCAGACAATAGGACGGGGGATTAAGTAAGAAAGAAGGACAAAGAAATAACTTACCTGATTTCTGAACGTCAACTCGCTTTTATGTTATCTACTTGGTCTGACAAAATAAAATTATGTCACAGCGAAACATAAAGAGTTTATCGTCAGAATCCCATTTCGTAGATTGGCTTGTTATTGTTTACATATACAACTGACTTCGCTGCCGCTCTATCGTAGATTTCCATGATGAAATAAAAATATGATTGGTCACGTCACAAACTAATGACAGTTGGTAATATATGACGATATACACTTTCTAAAAGGTACTTGTTTAGTTCTTTAAACAATTATATGTTGCTTATCATATAACGTTATCATAATATGTAAACATAATTATATTGAAACATGTTTCAAAGAGAATACCTCAAAAACAATTGCACGGATTTTCATGTGGCTTTTACCATGAAACAGAGTGATTAATGAGGAAGTTTTAAGTATACATGTAGTTTGTTAAAAATAAATAAAATAACTGATAATTGTGATGACTCAAGAAATCGTTGTTATAAGTGGAATTCCCGTTTGAGATTGTGATGTTTGTGTTTGAGATTGAGATGTGTGTTCTCGAGACGAAGCGAGAGTTGAGTTTTTTCGCTACCCTCGAGAGCTGATTTTCCCACTACACTATGTTTTGCTAGAATATTTGTAGCATTATGCCCGCCGTTTTTTTCATCTTATTTTTATTTACTGAGTACTGGAAGATTTGGCAAAGAACACATTGAAATATTCGAATTTACTATCTAAAGTTAGTTACATTCAATATGCATAAATCAGTATGTTTTTATATAAGATCATTAAAATGTAACTATCGTAGAAATTAAGTTTGATAACATTAACACCACACATAACATTAACATTAAAACCAATTTTAATTTTGGCGTTGATCGATCGCAAAGCAAAACGAAATAATATGTATATCAATAAATCTTTATTTTCTATCAAAGCCAACAAACGAGTCGACATATTATTGATTAGAAACACCGTATCTCCAAAAGCAAAAAGATCACAAACAAATCCGCAAAAGGTAGCGGTGTCACAGCTGTATTTTTTTTATTATTAGTACATTACAAGTAACCGCCGCCCAAGGTCATTTTTAACACGTCGCCGGTCAAGGAGGGGGTAATACACTTTTATATCGTTTCTGTAGTTGAATATGTTAAACTCATTTATCCAGATAGGTAACGAAATATACACACTAAAAACAGGTTAAAGAATTTTATCTTGTTATGTGAAACATTTCCTTTCTACACCGTTGCTTTTGTTATCACTGTTATTAACCTTTTGACTATGTGATCTTCCTTACATATTTTTGTACACCGCTACCCTATTGTATGAGCTATATTTATATTGTGCTCTACACAAAGGCTGCTTAAAATAGATCACTACTTAGTGATAAGGTCACCCTTTTTGTACCTTAGCTTCAAATCTCCGTATATGATTTTACTTGGTTTACAAATAAAGTATACTTGTATTTGTATATTTGAGGCATACACAAGATCCGCCTTAAACTGGATGGCACAGAACCCAGCAAGGTCTAACAGGAGAAGCCTGGCGCTTTTGTTTCATCGGTTGTTCTGCAGGAGTGCACAAACTAAAGAATGGATGGGACAGATATACATAGATCGCTGTCCGGTTTCGCTACAAACATTTATCTCTTTGTATCTAATTTTTGTCTTTATCGTCAGGAAGATAGAAATGCAGTGAATCTTTTATAAGTATTAAATCCCGAGATCCCTGTATATTCCCGTTGGAGCACAGCTGTTTGTAAAGTTTACGACATAAGCCTTTTTAAGCTTGCCTGTAATATGCGAATGAGATGTTTTGCAGACTACACGCTGACACGTGAAACTTGCAACTTTTGTAAGTTATTCAAACTTTATGTATATGTTGCTTAGCGTTCGAGAGGGAGTGAACTGCAAGTATATTACGTAGTGAGAGATGAACGGTCGTCTCCGCAGAAACCGATGATGTCTTAACTGTTTGTTGGGGTACAGAAACTTAATGCTTACCGAGGGTGTTATAGTTGATAGAAGTATCATATAATTTAGTTGACCCTCCCCCTAGTGGTATCTAATGATGATTTCTCTATAATAATCAAGGATAGTTTTTACGAGGTAATATTTTGGTTAGAATTGTTGCTTTGCAGTACAATAATGTAATAGGGCAGAATCAGTACACAAAGTATACTTTTATTTTTATTTATGTACGAGTAAATGTATTTTTTTTTTGTAATTTTAGTCGGTTTATAGCACCACGATAAAACCGCTCAACAGATGAAATTGAAATCTGGTACATTTATAACCAGTCGTTCCCGCGAAACCTGCATACCCGAGAGTTCTATATACTGGTATGTGAAGTTTGCAATCCCAGACTTGCCCAGCGTGTCTGACTATGCCTTTAACCCCTTTCATTGTGTCGCGAGTCATTTGGCAGCCTTTGTCATCCTTCCATTGTTGTAATGGTAAACACTTTATTATGGTTTAATATTGATAATTTTTCGCTGCGTTGATTAAATCTATGAAATTTGATTTGTCGTTAAAACTTTGTCTTTACTGTTTTTTAATAACGCAGCTCTTTCTATATTTTTTAATGTTTCTGAAACAATAAATTATAAGGTGTAATAACTTTTACGTAGAGATAATTGGTTAAATACAGATATTTCTTGCTGTGAACCTATTTTAACAATGTCTCTATAATCTATGATCAGTATAATATAATGTATATTTTTGTACATATTTTAAATCGAACTAAATGATATTCATAACATACGTTTTTAAATGTGTCACAGAAAGTATTTATGTCATGATTTATGTTATGATTCATGCAATTGAATCAAATTACAAAATATAAAAAATCGTTAAATTGTATCAATAGAAATACAGCGGTGGATCTAATTCGATTAGCAAGGGTGAATGAAGCTTTAGCCTCCTAATATTGACACTAATGAATCTTAAATAAAATTTGAAACTAGAAAAAGATAAGTTTCAGTATACAAAAGTAGAACTTGTTAAGAGTCTCTTGATTTTCGGCTCACATTTCCATGTTGTTCAAGACTAAACTTAGCCGTTGGTGAAGAGTCTGACTTCGTAATAATTCTAAATTTCTGATTTCTACCTACTGTTAACTGATGTATGCATCAAACTAAAGAACATTATGATTATACTATTGTAGTAGCTCGTAACAAGGGTCGTATTTATTCTCGTACATGTATGGACAACACATATTATGCGTATCTTCAAATAACGTAGATCTTTACGAAGTTGATTAAATTATCCATTTCCGTTTGCAGAGTACATTGAAATAATCTAGTGTATTAAATGTGTCAATGTCATTAAATTGGTCAATGTTACGGTCCCTGTCAACGTTGAAGTCTTCAAGAGAAGAGTGAATAGGCTTTTATAAGTGCGTTCAACAGGAGTTTCTTTCGCCGTTTCTTCTCATCAATGTTAAAGCATCTTTTAGGAACTGTGGTCCAAACAAAAAATTGTGCGTGACTGTGTATTGACAAAATAACTAAATGATTTTGAATTTGAATTTGTGGGATTGTTATCTAATATCAAATATTTCATGTAAATAAAATGCTTTAGAATCTATCAAACCTATTGAACCTGTCAATGTTATTTTAATAAACCTTAGATTGGAACATTTGAAGCGACGATATATTCTGCATTTAGTTTCGAGTGTTACCTTCGTTCTACAATTTTAGCGTATATTCATCAACTTTATATCGAAGGTAGGCTAACAAGTAGTTCACTTAGTATTGTAGTAACCCGTAACTGTCCCGATGCTGCACTTATAAGTGGGTGTAAAGGAAATCCGTTCAAGAGCTTTGACAATATTGTCAAGATTATTGCAAAATTTCTATCGCGAACTTCTTCAAGATGTTTGAATTCAACGTATCGTGATACCGTCATTTATATTGACAGGCCAATCGTACCGGAGATACAGCGGAAACGCGTTCCCAAAGTAGTTAAAATAGATAAGCGTCGAGGGCAAGACAATTTAAAAATTGCCCACACTACCCATACCCTTACTAAAGATTTTGTTACAATATAAATTTATATCATGAAATAACTCTGCAAAGACAGTGTCTTGCGGCTCGTTCTTTGATATCAAAGGCCAGGGGACACTGACAGGGTGATCTTTCTTGAATAATGAATGTTTGAAAGTTAACGCGCATGGCTTTATAACTTGTGTAAAGTGACAGAGTTGAGGATTGATTTGACGGAATGTAGATTGTAAGTGATCGACCGACGGCTCGAAGATCCGGCTAACGTAGGCACGATCGGGGGACGGCTTACTATGCTGAAAGGAATATTTTATAAACGCTGGTGTAAGGCTATTTTATAAGGTATTCGGTTTTGTTTGCTGGAATTACATAACACAGGCTATATATGGCATTATTTTAAAGATATCCACTTTCAAATTATCTTACGACAATAAACAAGCATAATGTTTGAAGGCATATCTATCGATCTATTATTACCTTGTTTATCAGTTTTCATTGCGTTATTTTGGTCTTCACTTATACTGATGAGTTTGTGCTGAAAGTATGTCTTTTAACATTCAATATGTATGCAACTCCTTTATATTTACCAGTGTGTTAGATCTACTATGGAAATTATATGAAATTCGAAAGAACTTTTCTCATTTTGGAGACAATAAATGTCCTTGGTGTGAAGCAATTTTATTTTTAGTTGTACAAGTTTTTTACCACCAACATTACAGTATAACTAAGAAATGTCTTTCTTAGCAATATTATATCTGAAAACAATAAATGTCAAAGACAAAACTTGCCAGTAAAACAATAATTAACAAAGGATTTTCAAGAACAACTGAAATAAAATAAGATAAGTGCAGTTAATACAAACTTGTGTTCGACTATATTTCACTAAGCTGTATTTACCATAGATTACAAAACATACCAGAGAGCAAAATGCATCTTTTTGTCAATGTTTCTCTGCATTAGTTTATATTTTTATTACCCTCGAAGTTAGCCAACACATGAATAATAACGAACGTTACCGAGAGCCATTACTAAAATAGACTTAAAAAGAATAAAATAGTATGTCTCTGTATAATGATTCTATTACCTCGCAGATCAAAATCTGCGAGCCGCCATCACTCGGGTCACGTGCCGAGTTTTGTTTAAAAACTTTGTTCATGACTGTTTTCGATTACAGATCGTTAATATTCAACAGCAATGTTTTCAAATTTATAGAACTTGTTTATGTTTTTTGTTTTATTTAAGATATCTGTATTTTAAGGTAAACAATTTCTGCTTCATAAATTATTCTTTCTTATTATAGAACGAGTTCTTATTGCGTCAAGAAAAAAGTGTTCATTCCTAGATGTAACTCTTCAGCATTTGTGTTTTTAAAACTAGGTAAAAAAAGGTAGCTTTAATTTTTGATAACAAACGATTTCGTTTTACCACGCCGATGTGTGTGGGGGTTAATATATTTTTATGAAAACGGATATAAAATTCTTTTGGCTTCAGCCCATTGATGGTATGCTGTAGTTTATGACTCTTCGTACCTCGTGCGGACTACACGATCACACTACTCCAGTGCTCGCTGGTATCAAATGTTGTCAGCCCATGAATGATTAAACAAGCCGCAAAGCTTGTGGTGTTGATCAGAGTTGAGATTACAACGAAACATTGTTAATTGATTCTCCTGAACTTTGCTAACGAAGAGGATCATATTATACAGATAAGCTTTGTGTAGCGTTGTTTTGAAAGTTTATAATTTCGCCATGTTTGATGAAATAACGATGCTTAAGTATATTTTATTAATAAGATGAGTTTACGTAATGGAAAAATGAAGTAACGTGTTTTTATAGTTTACATACTTTACTGCACCCAGAATAAATAAAAATGCTGAAAGGAATATATATTATTATGAGTGATCATATATGTACAGAAGGTAATAGTCTTAGTAGTTAGTTTTCTAAGTGATGTCTTCTACACAAACTTCGGCAATAAAGACAAAAAACAAGCTTGCTAAATACATATTATAAGGACGCAGCAGACTAAAATGCGATAAAGTACAATAGTGTTTAAATTAGGGATGTTATGGATATGATATTTCGGATCCGGATATGGATACGGATAGTTTAATCATATTTTATCGGTTTCGGTTATGGTTATGGATATGAAATTATTTCGGATTATCCGATTGTTTCGGATAATTTCGGTTACGGATATT
>DWPT01004724.1:0-12921 GCA_018251895.1 Agathymus mariae mariae | reverse complement strand
GTCTTGCTGATGTCTATGGGCGACGATGACCGCTTACCATCAGGTGGCTCGTCTGCTCGTTTGTCGGCTATTATCATTAAAAAAAAAAACCTGCACATTTGGTAGTGCAAACTCTATACACTTTGTTTTGCATTTAAATCGAAATTGTTTATGTTATGTTCGGAAATAAAAACTTCAGAAAAGCTAACTTAAACAATAAACTTTGCCCAAAATTAAATAGATTCGTGTATGCTTTATGGCGCCTCGTAAAATGCCTTTAAAAGCCTATCATGGATACGTATCGTCCAATCTAAGATGTAGAATATTGCTTTGGAGAAACAGTGTAGCTTCAAACAAGGTATTTATAGCATAAAAATAGTCTGTAGAGTTGAAAGCCTTATTGTTTTAAAAAGCTCAATACCTTTGCTAAGGTTGTATATTTATAGTGTTTTTATTAGAACACATATTTATTTGGGGAACTTAGGGAACTCCTTAGTAAATTTCCAAGTAGGTATCCCGATAAACTTCAGTATCCTCCATGTAGAACAGTTAAGTAATTCCAGAACAAACCGGACATTAAAAGAGTTCAAAAACCGGTAATTTAAATGGCTAAATAGTAAGTGCTATAACAATGTTAAGGATTTTCTTATATAATTGAAATATATCATGTCATGATAAAATTCCAATGACCTAACCTTATTAAGTAACTCAAGGTTAGTCTTTCAACTGCCTTTAAGTCTATGTTTGCACGCCAAATGTGGCATACAATAAAATGTATTGCGATCTTGATTGTCACCACAAGTGTGCAAATAAAAATAATTCATTCATTGAGAATTATTTCGGGTAATCCCAATTATCATTCAAATATCTTTGGGTCTATGAAAGGGGTGAGTTGTTAAAAAGTTCTGTCCTGTAGGTAAATTTATTCAAACATTTTACAGTCTTCTTCTAACCACTTTAAATTAATATTGTTATAAAGAATATATATAGAAAATTATTGGTATAAAAAGAAATTAACCCATCATGTAACTTCCTGTACAAATATTATTTATACTGCACTAATTGTAATGTAACAAACAGCAAAAAAATTCTTGCAAAAGCCCTTCTCATCTCTAAAAAGTGGCAAGACCAGACAACCTTTAGGTATTTTGCAAAGACGAAATTCAATGTGCAAAGTTTGATTAAATGCTCTCAAATAAATAGGATAATATTAATTATACACTTGTGTTTAATATATTTGTTTTTTTTACATAAGTATATAAATTTATACTTACAGGGCTGCATTAATCTCCGACATAGTAAACAAAAGCGGTATAGTAGAATAAGTCAATTTTAGAAATATCATTAAAGCAGTTTGCAGCAATTTTCTAGCATCAAAAAATGTTTAATATTAAATTGTTTGTAATTAAGTATTTATGTACTTTCTTTATTCAAAAGAAACAGCACAAGAGGAAAGGATTGAATGAACCAATATATTTAAATATCTTTGAAAACTACTGTTAAAAGACTTGTTAAACTTACAGTTAAACTTTTAAAACTATTGTTAAACATGACATTAGTATTAGATCTGAACATGCAATAAGCCTAAAAAACCCTGAATTAAATAACAATTATAAACAGACCCGAATTAAACCCACCAATGATATTAATAAGAAGTGTAAAAATATACAAGAGTCTTAAGGCCATATTCTGAAACCTTTTCTATTACCTCTCTATTTATTATTTTTTAAACCCTATTGCTGGTTATCGGTCCATTTCTATTCTATTTTGTACAAACTTACATAAACTTATCTATCTTTGGTAATCAATATACCATTGAGGTTATATATCATAGAAATTATGGATTTATTAAAACACAAAATACAGATAAAGCTACTATGAAATATTTTTATGCCAACCATAAAGAATATATAGGTTGTATGAACCAGCCCTTAATGTTCATCTCAAAGTAAAAGTAGCTCTATGAATAACATACCTTGTGGACAAAATGCGTCTTTATAAGTTTATTGCAATAGATGTTATCCCTCTGAAGCTGAATAAAAAGCAAATTTAGCTTAATACATAATCAAATACAATATTTCAGGTTACTCTCTCTTCTAATAGCTAATAAACTTCAAAAACAATCTTAACAAATGTCATTTTTAAATCAAAATTTATTTTATACATTCATCCATGAATACATATCATATTGCAACAGATGTTTGCTTAAAACAAAATTTTAACAGGTTTGTACTTGTATATAACATATTTTTGCAAAATTGCTATAATAATTTACTTTTCTTACAATATACATTCGTTAAAAATCACTTTATTTTAAAGAAATGGTAACAAAAGACTTAATAAACGTTCACAAGTATAATTAAATAATGTTGGTCTGACGGTATGTCTATCTCGAACGTGGTTGTCAAACTGAACGCGGCACTTGACCGATGGCAGCACTGTCGCTGTGACTCGGTAACTCATTCTACAACTGTTCCTAGCCGGGGGACAGGGGCTATATAGGACTAACTTGTGTTTCAAGCGCAGTACAGTGGTAGTAGCTGGTCTCTGCTCGAATTACCATTTATCCAGCCGCGAACATACGAACTACGGCGCCAACAATGCAGTCCCATGACAACTATTTATAAAAACAAACGCGATAACAATTAAGTTACATAATATTGCAGTTGGCTTGTAAAAATATAGTGACTCTTTGTTCTTAATCTTATGACCCGAGTCACACAACGCCATTAACTAACAGCTGAGATCGTAGCAATATATGAAAATGTAATATGGATGTCCATATATTTTTATCGTTGTGTCACACCTGCGGGCCTAGATAGTGCAAACAAATAGATGTCTGAATGACAAGTGTTTTCAGATCGCGTCATTTGAATCCTGCAGTACAAGCCAACCTCCCTACTTCTCACATCCCGCTGAATAATTCACAAGGCTACCTCTCACACAAACACAATCTTCTTAGAATCGTGAAAATTTTTTCAACACGTTTCACTTTTAGTGTCGTACAGCCAGATACAATAGCGCGTTTCCCGCTTTTTTTCGGTAGGCAAATAGTAATCGATTCTGCTTTTGTCGTTACAAAAATCCATGGGCGATATGCCAAAGAAGTTGTACGTAGTCCAAGACTTGGGATCTCAAACTTATTGTCTTTATAATAGTAACAATTGTCTATCAGATTCCGGTACCGATATTATCGGATATCGTATCGGAACAGCTCTAACATACTGAGCGGTCGGTCGCAACAGACGATCTACGTAATGAGGCCGAGCTGCTGCAGCGACTGAAGATCGCGCAGCAGCATCTGCACCGTCTGCTTGGTGCGCGGGAAGTAGTCTGCGGTCTCGTCGTCCTCGAACGACGGGTCTTGCGCCTCCAGTTCTGTCGACAAAATACAATATTGTTTATTTAAACTGTGGGAAATTAAAACTATTAAATGATGAGGTCATATATTTCAACAAATAATACCCTCGGCTTGACTTAACTATCTCTATATATTGACATACGCTTGACTATCTCACAATTGATCTTCGTATGAGGATGCATAATAACCTGATGACCGAATACTTTAATACTATATATTTATGTATTCATTGCCACAAATATAATATATATATGATAAGAGTCCATTTATAGAAACTTCATATATTGCTGGCCGATGGCAGCATGCGACATTGTTTGTTCAAATTAACCACATAACAAAACAGACAAGATTAACATTTATTTTGCATTCAGGATCAAAAAAAAGTTAATGACTATGCAGTAGGTGACGTACCTATAATCTCCGCCTCCAGCGTATCGAGGCGCGCGTCAATAAGCGCCTGACACCTTTGCACGTGACGCAATAACCGTTCGCGACACGCGCCGTTCTCTATCGCCGCTTCGGGCTGCGGCGCCGTCACCACTGGACGACTGTCCGCTTGTTCTGGTTATATATAAATATACATTAAACTAGTATAGTCAGTTAGAACACCTATTTTATTAGAAACTATTGTTCTCCAACACCACTGACGCCTAAGACGGACTTACGAGCTAATATATGCGCGAACAATTATCGATTTATGATTAACGCGAACTTAATTTAAACTTGTATCACTCAATAGTATACAAACGACACTCGAGTGTAGTTATATTTATACTAGTCAAGGCAAGTCGTCTTTATGTGTAATGCAAGTTGTAGTTAGTTTCATATTATGTATACACTTCAAACATTATTCACTTCTATCTGATAACTGGATTAAAGGGTCAAAATATAAGAAACTATATTAAAACTACATTTCATATTGGACTGCCCATTGACTCCTTATTCTCATGTCAGAATCTCATTAAAAAAATCAACGCTGAAGCGACTCGAAGGACCAAAATATAAATTCTATTTTTAAACTTTGATATTTACCTTGAACAGATTTCGCGAGTCGTTCCAGTTCTGACGTGCTGATGGGCATTTCGAGCGAGGGTCCCCCCGGACTGGACAAGAGTCCGCCCAGCAGAGAATGATTGCTCAGCGATCCGTTTTGACTCAACCTGTCCTCCTGCTCATCCGTCGGCGTGTGCATATCGACACGAGAGCCCTCATCGTTCCTCGCTCGGTTTCCTTTGCTGTTTATGTTGTTGACGATGACGCTTAGGTCCGAATACGCGTTCGGTTTATCTTGAGCGAACGTCGCTTCGGGACTGTCCCAATCCTTCGCCCATAAGTATAGCTTTGGATGATTTTTCTTGCTGAAAATTCAAATATATACATCATCAACATCAGACGTATGCAAAATATTAGCTGTAGCTGTTGTCGTTATGAACATTTATTCATTGATGAATTTGTTAAGATTACGAACTGATACTAATGACATATATTAGGTCAAAACCAAGAAATTTGGAAGTACTATAAAATTAAAACTCATTACCCACACAGAGATTCATAACCATTTAGGAGCACACAGCTTTTCCAACTATCGTTGTTTCCACGTAATCCAGGAGGCCGAGGGTGTTGTCTCGTCTAATGTAGATTGGTGGGGGGTTTAGTGATCAATTCAAGAGTCAGAAGTTCTTATGCTGCTCAATCACCTTCGAAATGGCTTGACCCCTTCTATCTAACTATAACAACTCGAGCAAGGAAAAGCCAGCCAACTAATTTTGGATGGGTGTTCGTAATCGTAATTTGTACACAAGAATGTACACACGAACGTCAAGTTGATAAAAACTCGTTAAATTGTCGTCAACTCACGTAGCGACGTAATACTTGACGCGTAGAGCGTGTAACGCGTCGGCGATGTTCAGCAGGTTGCCGGAGACGTCGTGGGAGCGACGCAGCGCCTGCGAAGGCGGAGCGCCCGGCAGCAACCCCTCGCTCATGCGGTCCTGGTCGTGCAAGAAGCGCTGTGACCGACGCCCACGCCGAGGGTTCAGACAAATCGAACATGTGTACTTTTGGGGTACCTGAAATCAAGAAATTTCTGTCTTGTTTTTTATTAAAGTAAAAGTCGTTACGTTACCCGCTTGGCTTGAATATGGATGTAAATAAATTCAAATTTAAAATTAATTAATATTCTTTTAGGTATTTTGCAAATACACTAATGCACGTAATTTTTTTATTCTATCGCTGTACCGAAAAGGTGCTTTTAAGGTTGTCGTGTTGGTATTTAAATGGAAAAACAAAATTATTAAGAGACATCCACAAAAAACGCGTTATATAATATCCTCTCATAGAATCTACAGCTTGAGGGTTGTTTACAACAGCATTTACTAACGCCATCTTTTGGCGAAACTTTGAACTATGCCTATAAATAAATTTCGTTATAGTGAGCCAGACCAGAGCAGGCCCCTAAAGCTACGGCAAGTGGCGCGCTAGCAGGGTCTACGTACATCGGCCTCCCGCTGGATGTTGTGGCAGAGCGCATGTTGCCAACAAAGACACAGCTCGCACTGCACCATCAGCCCGTCTTCTTCGCGGAAGCCGCAATGGCAGTTGATGATTTCCTCGCGTTTCATGCGCTCCAACTTTATTCGCTCGCCAGCTACCAATAAAAAAAACGGAAAATTTAATATGAAAATAACATACATTTTGTTTAAATTTATTCATCGTCCTAGAAACGTCACTTACTCTCTGTGTACATGTACATAGCGGAATCTTCATTGAACTCTGAAGAAATTGGTATGTTCTGTACGACACTCCTAGGTTCCATAGTCTTCGAATCCGGCGTCCCGGACCCCGGGAAACTAGACCTGGTCTCCAAATCGGAGTTTATTCCCGTTGTATCGTCGTCCTCGCTCAGGGGTGCTTTCGAAATCGTCGCGAACACCTTCCGCTTTTCCGGTCTTTTCCTTATTTCTAGTGGCTTCGAGACAGTATGAGTGGATATAGCGGTTTCGAAGTCTAAATTTTGCACCGGAGCTGCTACCCCTGGCTCCAGTTCGCTGTTATCAAACTTGAAGTCGGGCAGGTCATCCATAGTATCCAACTCCGAGGGTGGCTCGACGGGTTCCGGTCTCCTGACTGGGAGTAAAACCCTCGGCCTTTTGACCGGTCTGTTGGCTTGCAGAGCGAACTGCCGCAACATCGGTGAATCCATCGACCGGGGTACCTTTTCCGGTTCAGATCTGGGTTTAACATGCATGGGGCTCGGTGTATCGCCCCGTGGGTCAATGTTAACCTCCTTCATGTCGAGTTTCTCTTCTATTCGCTTGGGAGGTCTTGGGATCTTCACTTTGATGATCTTGTTATCCGGTTCGTACCGTTGTCTGGTCTCCGTCTCGGTGGGCACGGTTCTCGCGTACGCCAGGTCCAACACTTTGGGGGTGGCACCGAGTGACTTACGCAGATCCCTGTGGTAATGTTTGATATGCATTTGCAACAGCGTATTGTTTCTAAAGTTCTTGAAGCAGCCGTCCGCTGGACAACGTAGCAGGTTGTCGATCACTTGCACTTTCAGCGATCCCACGTAAACTGTAATGGAACGATGAATTGTGTCACTCGAAATACGATGTTGGAACTTGGTTTATCAACATAATTCTACCAGCAATTGAAGCAAACTGATAAATTTTCGCCGGTCAAATAGATCAACATCAGTATTGAATGAAGACTGGAACGTGGCAAGTTGAAAATGCAGGGGGCATTTAAAGAAAAATTCCAATAACTTGTTTATTACTAAGGACAACTTATTGAAATTGTTTTATTGAAAGTCTTCAGAATTTCTGTAATATACATAATAACAAATGTTCAACAATCTGATGGGTTAATGGATGACATGAAATGAGCAACTAAACGAGTACCTCTGGAAATTAGCCGGTTGAAAAATAACTCAATTATGTCCAAAATAAAGGAACCTAATGCTATTGCTTCCTGCACTGTTATTGTAACCAGAAGGTCTCCTTACCATAACCATCCTCCAGTATGGAGTTATTGAAAGATATGTTTCCAAACGAATCTATCATTGAAGAATCACTTGTCCCAGGAACGGAGTCACATTCATACTTGTACTGTAATAAAAAAAACAACATTTCTAATAAAAACATTAGCTTTTACACATTTACTGCAGCCAGAAGATTGACACTCGGTAGATAGGAGGTCTAATATTATTAATATTACAATATTCCACCAAATTTATTTTTCTGTTGGAAAATGCAACAAGATCAGAGCCCCTATAGACTATAGCTAGAGTTCTGCGATAATGAATGATATACATATGTTAATACTTTGGAACGAGCACAAAACGGTGATTGACCTGATTTAACATATTCCGACATGACAGACCATTATACAACACATTACAAATATCGACAATAAAATGGAACTGTGGTCATATACGAAACGTAAAAAGCAACAATAATAACATTTTTTTATCATACACCAGATCAACGACAAAGAAAATGAACAATTTGCAGAAGTTATGCGACAGGCGAGTTTCATGTCTAAAAAAAGCTACTTCTTCCAGACGACATTGGAGTGAAGAGCTATAAATATAGACATATACTTGTGCACCAATTAATGCATCTAAGAAATAATTGAATATTAAATAACATTTAAACAGAAATAATACAAACATATTATTAATAAATACGCAAATTGTAGATAGCAAAGTATATAAATTGAGAAAAGTAGAGAAACAGATCTGCAGCTACAGTTCTTTGACCGTGTTTTTAATGCTCTCCTTTTTAATCCGCCTCTTACACACTGTGTAACACTACATCCAAATCAATAAGCGAGGGACACGTCGACCAATAAGCGTACAGTGCTCCCCACCAACATGACTGAGGTCAAACCTGACCGCGCGCGCGAGACATTATTACGATAACAGGCGTCGAAGTAAGACGTCACGCGTCGCGCTACACTCTGATCATTTCACTGTGAAGTGATTTGTTTAATGTGTTATCAAAAACTAAGTGCTGAAGGAATGGTAATCCATCAAGTCTGGTTGTTCTACTTGTAGGGACTAGTTAACATACATAACAAATAATAATGAAAGGATTTTTTGTGTGCAATTAACCAACAAACGGGAAACCTGGCGCTACGTAGTCACAATGACAGACAGACAGTAGACAGAATGATGCAGTTTTACAGAGATGGTAAACAAGTGATGCGTTTGGTGTTATTGAAGTCGGTGGGCGACGGTGACCACTTACCATAAGGTGGCTCGTTTACTTTGGTATCAACTAGTTACATAAAAAGATACGTTATTACTTCCTTCATGACCATCAGTATCCATGTTGATAATGTATCAATGATGTCTCTGATGGTATATATGGACGTTCATGGGCAGCGATGACCAATTACTTCCGTGTATCTTGAAAAAACATATCGTATATTTTCACTATGATGTCTGAATTAATCTCACCCGGCCATCCACACTGAGCTTCCGTTTCTTCACCTTTCTCTCCTTTCCGCCGCGTTTGAGCATCATCTTTTTCCTCTTCCGCGAGAGAGGTCTGTTCAGGAGGCTACGACTGGCGTGGCCAGTGTCTCCTGTCACCCAGCCCATCCTCCTGGCCAGTTTCAGGTGAACTGCGAAGTCCAACAACGCATGCTCGAAGGTCTTTAATGTGGTATCCTGACTGTTTTCCAGATAGTGGCGCATATCTGTCTTCGTGTGGAATCGACGCTTGTCCGGGCTGAAACATTACACTTATTATATAGTTTGTAGCTCCTATAGGGTAGTGGACTGTATTATGCTACATAAGTTTTCTAATATAACTCCGAACTAAAGGGGGCGAACCGTATATTTACTTACAAAAAATAATAACCTCAAACACGATGTACAACTTATAAATTAATTATCAAACTATAACTTATAAATCAAATTATTGTAGCTATCAGTAACGCAGTTACTGGAACAAAGTTTAAAACTTACATTAAAAATGATTATTTATTATTGTGGTTCTTGGAGGCTACGACAACCATAATTATATGGTATTGTTAATGCCCAAATGCATTAATACATTGAATGGCAAAACGAAGCGTTTCAATTTTAACAAAGTCGTCTAACTAGTGAAATTAATACATCATAATTATATTGTTAACAACAACCGTACCTGGATGAGTCACTTCATTATTCTGTTAAAATTAGTGATGTTCTTATATATTTATTAACTAATTATTATTATCGAACACTCACCTAACAAGAACAACGTCCCACTTTCCTGCTGAGTGACCTAAACTTCTACGGACCATGAGTTTCGTCCATCCCTCTGGTAGCCTCTTGTCTTCAACCTGATATCAAATTTAAAGCAATCCAATGCAATCAACAAATAATCGGTAACAATTCTCTAATTCTACTTCAAATGTTACTACAACAGCATCAGCTGAAGATCAAGCTTACTATATAGACGGGCGACGGTGAATGTAAGAGAACGATGGTTACGATTCAGGTTAAACAAACTGAATCGATGTCTACTGTAAGATGGGCGATGACTGTTGACATAAATTTATAATTGACTTCGTACTTCTAGACTACACTGAACAGATTCAGAATTCGCTTAGCCATCTATTGTCAAAGTCTGGACATCTTCAGATGTCCTAACAATGTCTGACGTTCGAGTTGGCCACAAACCGATCAGCGTTATGGCGGTAAACCCAAGAGTTTCATCAAACTATGATGACTATAACGGACAATTCAATAAAAAAAACCTCACCTGTACAGTCTTCCGTGGCAAGGCAGTTTTATTGAGAACATCAATTCTATTATCAGGATCTGTTTCGACAACAATACCTACAGGTTCCCCGTTCACCCATTTACAACACCATTCACCCTCCGGGGGAGCGCTATCAGGCACTTCTTTCTCAAACATCAGCAGTATCTCCTTCATTTCTTTCTTTATATTTTCCAATTTGGTACTTATCCCTGCTATTGAGCCAGCTTTTTCCTTCTGTCCTAGCACCCTTATCCTTTGCGCTAACTTTAGAAGGTTTTTCGATCTTTTCTTCGACTTTTTTATTTTACTGCAGCTTGGCTCTTCTTTTATCACAACTTTCTCGACTGGTTTCTTAACCTCTTGTTCAACAGATTCTATTTTCGGTGTATTAGCATCAAGTTTTATTTCCTTTTGAGATACATCAGTATCAAGCTCTAAATTCGATTCAGGTGAATCAACATTAAATTCTGTTTTCACTTCAGGCGTCTCCCCTTTAATTTCTGCATTCAATTTAGCATCTGCATGTAGTTCTACATCCAATTTAGGCGAATCGACGTTAAGGTCGGTTTTCACTTTAGGTGAGTCGACATTAAAATCTATACTCAATTTTGGTGATTCAACATGAAGTTCTTTACTCACTTTAGGTGAATCGGCCCTAAGTTCTCTATTCAAACCGTCCTCCAAGTTGTGAATCGCCTCCTTTATACGATCCATTACTTGTTCGTGTACAATGTCATCGAGTTTCTCGAAACTTTGAAGCTTATCTTCCTCTTGAATCTATGACATACACATAAATTAAAAAATAATTTGTATAATATAAATATTATTTAGTCATAAGGACAATATATCATACATAATAATACTTTAAATGAAGTATAGGAATATAACTTACCTTATCAATACTCAATTTTCCATCTTGATCATCTGAAAGTTTTTCGTCTTGATCGCCAGACATATCATGATTACCATCGTGATCATCAAATGTATCAAATTCAGCATCTGATAATTTGGCACTTTGAGTATCTTCATCTGATGCATTCATTACAGATCTTTTACGCGTTTTATTATTTTCTACGTTAGAACTTCCATAATTTTCAACATTAATATCAAGTATTTTTTCTTTGTTTTCGCTTGTTTGAGATTGATATTCTTTGTGTTCCTTTACATCCATCTCTTCTTTTTTTATTGGGATATCATTCTTTACCGTTTCCTTCTTGCTAGTAATATTCTTTCCACTGACTGTACCAATTATTGACGCAATCGCATCTAGAATAAAAGTATATTTCACAAATAATATATCCAACACTAAAATTCAGGATAGCAAAATAATAACATGGTTTCTAAACATCAGTATTAACACGAGTATTTATTACGAGTTATAATATGAAAATTGATTTCAGCGATGAGATCTTAAGAAATAATATTATGCTCACCAGGAATATCCTTTTTCTGCTTTACTCCTGTTCTTTGTTTGACCTTAACATCTTTCTTATAGACTCTCGGCTTCTTTTCTTTTGGTATTTTATGTTTTTCCTCTTTCAATGGTGGTTCTTTCCTGCGCTGTTTCTGGCCAATGTTAAAAATTTCCTTGATGTTCAGTTTACGTTTCTGTTCACGTCTCTCGCTTTTAGAGCCCAAATAGTCGCGGGTGGGATCAAAAAGATGTGTATGAAAAACAGGTACTGTGACAGGTACAGTGGCAACCGACGTGCTGGGACCAGCCCCAGGAGTGGGTGATGGAGTGGAACAAACTCGGGAATCTAGAGCAGAATCTGTTTTCGAGGAACTTTTTAACTTTGACAACCTATTAGCACTACACTTCCACTGGAATCCATCATCAAATAATATTCCGTATGTACCTGTAGAGATAGTAACAATGTTTCCATTTCATGACATATTTACTTAACAACAATTTTAGTGTAATAAAAATTTTACTGCTCGTAATATAATAACTTTTCATAATCATGACCATATAGTGATCTAGGGACCTACGAGGGACCCTTATATAGTGAACCTCCCAAATATCCCTTAAGTGTACCTTGTTATTTGGCAAATATATGCCTTAAAAGTAGCTGTCGGTAAATTTAAGATAATTTACCTAAGGCAAAAATTTGTAATGCAAATTATAATAAATAAATTTGTTTTACCATCTCCTACATCATTTTGAATGGTAGCAACAAATCTACGATTGTCCCTCCATCGTGCTAGGCATCTCTCTCCAACTACAAACATCACTTTTGGTTTGTTTTCCACTTTTTCTTCGTCCTTGACAGATTGTGATGGCTCAGGCGTATTCAACTTTTGTTTTATCTTCAAATTCTTATCATCAGATTCCAATGTTGTAGGCTTCACCTCAGCTGAATTAATTTCTCCAGTAACTGGTCTTAACCTTGGACTGTTGACACTTATCCATTCCTCAGGCCTAGCAGTATAATAAACAATAACATTACAATACCATTTGTTCACTTTACTTATAAGTAATTTGATAGAAACAAAAGCTTATGACTCTTTCAAATTTGACATAATTTCAAATATTTCAGTAAAAACTTTACATTCTCCAGTTTGTTTTTCATTGGTAATTTTTTCTTACCCTTAAAATTTTCTATTACAAGTGGCTCTATAACATATGTGTATATATAATAATTAAATATTAGATACAAGTTAAAAAATTAAGCAATTGAAGATTAATGTATCTACAGAACAATATTTCATTATAAAAGCTAAATTTTCTGTAATTGGAAATATAAAAGGAATCCTTACTTTTTGGTAGAACTTTCAAAGCGTACTAAGACCTCCATCTCATCATAATCAACTTCGACTATC
>DWPT01004723.1:0-12922 GCA_018251895.1 Agathymus mariae mariae | reverse complement strand
ACGTAACTTGTAAATGTATTTATATGTAATTTTGTTTGGTGTACAAATAAAGAATATTTGAATTTGAATTTGAAACTCCTTATTTTATCAATATAAGTTATTTTTAATATCTGAATAAAACAAAACTAAAATTTTCCACTAGTAACAGTCGTATAAACGATTAGATGAAATGCTAAATCAGTAATTAAATTAGGAAAGTAATTATATTTCTAAGTGAAACTTCCATGCGAAATTTAGCTAATGAAAATTAAAGCGTCACTTAGAACATTTAGAACAATTAAATCGGTAATAGAATTCAAATGGAAACCTTAAACGGCGTTTTAAACGATTACTCGGATCTTCGGAGGCATGTAGTGTGATTTATTTACTCGTCTTTACCAACGTTTGCTACACGAACTCCTAGAACTAGGTGTTCGATGTGTGATGCAGAAGCCAGAGTAAATTGTACACAAGTTTTCCATTAGTTAACGTTAGTATATTTCATATGACTTGACTTTTTCTTTGCCGAGTTTCATTCACTTTTGAGTTAAGACTTATAACTATATATTATTTCAAATAAGGTAACTTTTTTGTAAGTAGCTAACAAACGATCAGATGAGGCTGATTATCATAATACGATCACTCCGATAACGCAACTGAAATACCTAAAAACCATTTTAAAACCACAAGTATGAAATAGAAGTGTAAGTTAGCCATACTGAAGATATCTGTCATCATGCACGAGTACCATCCAGATTAAACTGGTCGGTACAGAGCCCAGCGATCCCCAATAGGAGAAACCATTCGCCATGAACTAGTCCGATGTTTACTAACGTGATTCATGAGTAATAAATCTGGCTGGTAGTTGTGTTGCAATACAAATTGTACCCACTGACTACTGGCTGACTGTCATTGGAGGAACGTAAAAAGATGACAACTTTTTTTTATACCGTAAAAATATGTATATATAACACTTGGTTTTTGATGACGCAAATAACGGCTTCATTTGTGAAAGATGTGCTCGTGCTGGATTGCAATTTCCATGGGGATCTATAATTTTTTTGAAAATAAACTTTGGCCCATATTACTATCTGATAATAAGCTTTTGATAGATGAAAGTATTTTAAAAATTAATTCAGTAGTATTTTACTTTATCGATTATAAAAAAAAAAGTTCAGCAACACTTTTTTTTTGTCTGTTTATATTATTAGTATTGTATATAGCAATTGTTAGCTTGGGGAAGGGCATTCTTTAAGCATAAAATAATGACTTGGGAATTCTTTGACTTTTATATTTACAACATGTCATGGGTATAAGATCTAAGAATACCACCAGTAAAATATCTCTATTCCATTTCATTGCCTTCTTTATTCGTTCCTCATACAGCATCGAGGCCTCATTCTGATATCTGTGGACGTATTATCACCGCAGTAAAAACTTTATACCTCGTAAAATGTTAGTGGGCTATTTCCTTTTTATACCATATTGGAAATAAATGGAGCGTATATTAAAAACTAGAATTATATGGGATGTAAGTTTGATAAGTTAAAACCTCTTTTAGTCTAAAGCGTTCAACGTTTGGTTAACAAAAATGCCAGTAAAGGCATTTGATGGCTCAATCGCTTAGTTGGTGTTATCTCTGTTTCCAGTGAGATGATTTAGATGCGTTACAGATAGCTTTGAAAGATGGAGTGTAAGGAGTTCCGTACATTCTCGAGTCGACCGGTTGCACCCTGGTGACGCGATGCACAATGCCATACTACCATATATCCCGTTGGACGACGCTGATATATCTACACACAGTTTAATCCCGACATCCTGACTGCATGGCTACCCTCCTTCTAGAGATAACCACTCTGGTTCAGTTCGAGTCGCATCGGTCGCAGTGTCCAAGAGTTAGTTAACAAGTGGTTAACCGTTGAGTTACGACTGTACATACATAAAAAAAAAAACATATACACAATTGTTGATCGCCTTCTTGTTTGACGTCAGTTAAAAAAATATAATATTTGCGTTTTATCGTTTATGTTTCGTTTTTTATTGTATTTCCCTAAAACCCGTCGTACAAAAAAATATAAAACATGACAGTTATGTCATTAATTATTTGTTGAAATTCTTCCTCGCGTTTTGAGTTTAGGGAGTAAAATCTTCCGTAGTATCATGCCATCTATTGCGATCGGCTGAGACTAGATTAGGCTAAGTTAATTTCTGGGAAGGGAGTGCCACTCTGCGCATCGCATGGATAAGGGACGAGCAATTAAATGGGTTGTTTTTGGCAATATAATTCGCTTAACATAAAGTTAATATACTTTTTGAATTTTGATTTATAATCATTACTTCCGGTTGTAATCAAGCACAACAAAATTTACCAAAACTATGGTACCTCATGTATTGGTATAACCGTCACAGCGCTAGTGAGCCTCGACCGCGAACATAAATACATACAAGCACAGCATTATCAATTGCTCCTCTGATAAAAGCAACTGTTTTAACACTTGTTCTCGTAATTATATAGTTCTGACCCAGTTTAATCTTGTTTGTAAAATGACGGAAAATCGATTTCAAAGCTTAGTTATTTTGTTATTTCATTAGCCTTCATGGTCGAATATGAATTCCATGTACGAGTATATCCGTTAGCAAAATAGTTGTCGCTAACTGTTACTAATCGCAATGGATGGTCTTGGTAGGCCATTGGGCACGGTAACGATTTCGCTAGACGGAGATCTCTGTACATAAAAATCGGTGGTACGTCTGTTGGTGATCCTGTAGATAGGTAATTTGTGCTAGACCTGACCGATTGAAATCATTTATAGAAGATAGAGATACTCGTACTGTAGCGTCACACAGTAGAGTCATTAACATATTATGACACTAGTAAATTCCTTTGTTACGCTTCAGGAAACATGTTCTTTATGTTTACAAATAGTGGCCGCACCTATAATAACTGTTGATCATTTTATACATTTTTTGGATATTTAGAATTGTACTCTATGTATATAAACCTTCCTCGTGAATCCGTCTCTGCTGGTAAATCTAATCACTGATGTATGGGATTACCGAATTTAAATCGACAGGCAGACTTTGAAACAATGTCGTAGTAAACCAACATGATAATATTTGAATAAGTCTAACGCCGTCAAAATTTCGCCTGAGACTTTATTTCTTGTATAACGGAAAAATTTGTTATAATAAAGCAATAATTTATAGTAAGCAAAAAACCTTTTTCCATAAATTCAATTCTTTGTAATATTACCTATGCGTATGAAAAAGATTTAATTATTATGATTCCGATATCCACGACTTCCTCAGTAAGTTACGATTTGTACGGATCGTGAATCTTCGCGTTATGTATCCCGAATCCTATGCGATTTCTTGTACATATAAATTTAATGTATAGCTGTTCAGTTATGAAGAAGAAGAGACATCGCCTGATGCTATGAGAGTGCAAATAAATAGTTTCAGAGATAAAGTATTTGTCATTCAAGATTTTACGTGCTGCCTAATCCCTATTACCGTCAACCGTTGAGTCCAAATATTTGGAGTTCTACCAGAATACCAAAGCTGTACGACAAATGTCAAATACTTTAGTTAGTTCACTGTAGATAGTCCCTATCTGCGTGAACAGATTCATTTCCCAAGATTAAAAGTATACTGAATAAATGACTTTTATTGTGAGTTACAAATATGACGGGTGTAATTTAAATCTATTCAGTGGGATGCGAGTGTAACGAGCATAGACAGACAGAAATTAAATCCAAAAAATGTGTTGAAACATAGTCTTTATTGATACCAAAGCCTACTTACTTTAAATTGATTTATATAAATATTTGACTCCGTGAAAATTGTATTGTGAATAAAATAATTCATAATCTAAAACTTATTAAATTCATTAGTACTATATTTCTTACATTCTTCTCATTTCCTGGCCGACAACGCATCAGTGATACCTTTGGTCTTGCTGATGTCCATGGGCGTCAATGACCACTTACCATCAGGTGGCTCGTCTGCTCGTTAATCGACTATTATATATATATATACAGCTGAATGTGGCAATCAACAAAGAGACAACCACTTCGTTGTGGATGCAGATTTTATATCGTCTAAGTCTTTCAGAGGATACTGTTAAACTGATTTTGTCCAAATTAAAGGCTTCGGTGAAGTCTGTATGGCTAGACTAGTCGAGTCTAGGCTAGCGACAGTGACCACTTATCATCATGTAGCTCGTCTGCTAGTTTGTCGACTATTCACATTAAAAAAAAAGGAAAATTTTATGGGACAATTATTTTTATATTAAGTAACGAATGTTATATTTAATATTTTTTATACTTTAACTAAATTAATATATTTTTAAGGTAAACTTGTAATATGTACATTTTACAATAATTTTAAAGCTCTATTTATTTGAAATTATGCTTTCATATCGACTTTTATTTGCATCGATATTCTCATAAAACAGTATTACTCGTATACAGATATTGTGTGCCAATAATCAGTCCTAACTTCGTAACTTTCTTTTAAATAGTTATATATCCTTAAAAAACTGACTAAAGCATTAATTTTTAAAATAGCTTTTGCATTGTTTTAGGAAATTATTTTATTATAAAAGCTGCGCAAGGCAGTCAAAATTTTACACTTAATAGAAGGTCTATTTCATCTATTCCGCCAGAACAGATCCATTTTCTGAGATAAAATCTTTCCTAGATTATAACGCATAATACAAGCTACTAAATGTCATGTATCATCCAAATCTGTTCAGTGGTTATAGTGAGACGTTTGGTTAGATAGACAGGTATTTTGCCTTTTATGTCGAAAACAAAGCCTACATTATTACCAGAGACAAAAAAAATATATCACACTTAATCGAAACCCACAAATCTGTCATAATAATGTATGGCTCGGTCAAATATCGAAGCCCTTTCTTCCATACCACTTCCAACTGAGCCAAAGTTACGTCACAATAAAAGCTTATATCATCTTTCATCAAGTTACAACATTAATTCGCAAAACCAAACAAATTTCAAATCTTTTATAACTTATCTCTTCTTGAACCGCCAAAGTTTACATCGAATATTAGTGTTCTCATTGTTATGTAAAACGAATGAAATAGCCATCTTAAAAGTTTTAATTTATTCGCGAAATTGCTTTAAAACGTGTTTCAAAACTTCGGCAATGTTACTATAAAGTATTAACATAATAAAGATACGTTCATTAAAATTTAGATTGAGTAATAATAGATTATTATATTTTAAAATCTACTAGTTGGCTCGGTAACACTGTTCTGTATTGTATTCATATCGATTACCAATAACAGAATTTGTTAATAATTTGACCAGAACCCCGTTGAGAAAATAAATATATTACGT
Organism: Agathymus mariae mariae; assembly: GCA_018251895.1. Lineage (NCBI taxonomy): Eukaryota > Metazoa > Arthropoda > Insecta > Lepidoptera > Hesperiidae > Agathymus > Agathymus mariae. Next base: position 7,580 of record DWPT01004723.1, on the reverse strand, counting down.
GAAAAAATATCTAATACTGTAATAGCATTGGTAGCCTAGTGGATGTTACGTCGGTCGGTTGGAGTCCCAACTGTCGCAGTGGGGGAAGACAAGTTAGAGGTGGTTAAGCAATATGTGTATCTTGGACATGTTATATGTTTTAAAAAGGAGCATTCGGACAAGAAGATTCAAAACCGGATCCAGCTCGGATGAGGCGCTTTTGGGAAGTTCGGAGATATCCTCCGGTCAAAAGTAATCCCGCAAAACCTGATAACGCTTTTTAACCTGTATGTTCCGCCAACTATAACGAACATGGTGAAACATGGAATCTCAGCAAGTAGACTGTGCACCCAGTTCGTGTTGCACAAAAGGCCATGGAACTAGCCAAGCTCTGAACCAATCTGTTAGATCGAGTGCGCAACACTGATATTGCTACACAACGTCTGACAGAAGTCAAAATATCAATTGGAATTTGGCAAGATACAGGGCCGGACGTGATGATGAAACCCATGACCGAATGGTGGCTAAGATCAAACTAAGGAAGTCGTGGCCGTTCACAAGTCGCTGGGCACACTTGGATGCGAAAAGCACAAGCTCAAGCAGGCTGGCAAGAATTTAGGGAGGCCTATACGCAGCATTAAGTGATATCGGGCTGATATGATCATGATGATAATGACGTTTATTTATTTCATTACTGAGATTACAATGTAATTATCGCGATGTTGTATTTTCCCCAAATTGTTCTTTGATATATTATTCTGGCATTTTATAAGAAATTCAGGAAATACATGAGGATAATCATATATAAGCCGAAAAGTATAAAAGACGGTAGAACCATCACCTTACGGCTCCCTTTGCCCTTGGCTCTCGCAACTTTAACAGTTCTTTGACGTTCTAATCGCCGTCAAAACGTTGCCCAAATATTATAATATCAATCAATTACTAAAACAATCAATTAAGAATAATAAAATCCTAATTGAAATTTACAAAGGTTTATGAATTCAATTGACCTCGGAATATTACAGATTGACTACGGTACAAATCTTGTTCAAATATTGGATAAGGACAATAGCCTTTAACTTCAATAGGAGTTAGAACTTTCGAGGTGGAAAATTAGTTCAACTCAGAATTTAGATGGAATTTCGGTATATATTAATTTTGAGAACTTTCAAGAAGCGGGTCTATCGCTTCCTTCTAGGCCGGCAACGCATTGGTGATGCCCCGGTGTTGCTAATGTTCATAGGCGGCGGTGAACACTTGCCATCGAGTGACCCGTCTGCTCGTTTGCATGCCTAAGGCATAAAAAAAAACTTGTGTCAAGTTTCTAAGTTTTCATATGTAATACCTAATCTTTTTCATTAGTTATCAGTTGTCTAGAATCCGGCAATTATATAGTTAACATAACACTGGTAACTTAGTGCACGCCCAGAAAACTCGACTTCAAATCTGCGCACATGACGCCTCCGAGTTATCAAATTATTAGCAACAAATTAAATCGTGGAAAACCTAAATTTGAGCGTTTTTATAATGTTGTTAAAGATTTGTGCAATCTGCTTATCCACGTTTGGTGAGTGTGACGGACTGTGGCTTTAACCTATGGTGACAAATAAATACTGGCAGATAAGCCGCTAATATATCAATCTTTTTAAAATGCTCAACTTGTTTGCGATAAATCACTTCAATGATGATTTGTATCTATGTAATATCAATATTAAGTAATATAGCTGTGATTTACAAACAATAACATGAACGGGACAAATTTTGTAATTTTGTAATCGTAAATTTTGTAATGGACATTTATAGACTTTGTGTTCCAGGTTCAAATAGTGCTGTAATTTTAAAATTTCAAGTTTGTGTATATGCATTATAAATATTTTGTTTGATAAATTACCGTATTATTTCCAAATGTTTATGAAGTCTGTTGAACTGCATTTGACCAATGTGGTCTTTTACATTAAAGAAGAATAACATGGAAGAAGACATGAGTGGACCAATTATAGGTTGTAATAGATAGTCAAAGGTAACTGAAGAATACTATTAACGAAATCTGGAATATTTCCCACTGCACCACCGTGGGATCGATACACATAAGTGCCTTTCAATCGATTTTTCATAGATTAACCTGAAAACAATCAACATTTTTATTATATTTAGACATCACGAACATACATCAACCAACTTTAGAATTTAAACAAACATTTCTTCAAATGACGAATATATAGGTAAGGTCACTTGTTCAATCTTTATGTTGATGTAAAAAAACTATCAAGATTGACACTTTAATGTCTTTCCGTGGAAGACGAAGTTGCGACGGATCGGTTACTCCGACATCTTCCCTACACAGTAAATGTTCTACTGTGTGTTCCTTGGAGTAATCTAGATCAAGAAGATTCCATAAGAAACTTGCCAGACCTACGCGTGACGTGGATGTCGCACATTATTTTTAATTTTATAATAGATAATAACTCGACTAACTTTTATAGTAGATAATAACTCGAAATTGATCTATTTGTTTGTCTTATTTCTCAAGTCAATTTCAGTTACTGAAGAAATATGTATGATAAATTTCGAACCTTGTAGATTGGCAGTTTTTTAAGGTAACGGGAGTGGTAATGATGCAGGATAATAGTGATGGTATGCAAGCACTGTCATAATGGTATTGTTTCATTTTTTTCACATTTGTGTATCACTCGAGAGCAAACTACATTACTTTGATCCCTGTAACTTTGAATCATTCAAATAATTCTAACATCCTGATTCTAATTGTCCTAAGTAATTTATAAGTTCTAATGGTTCATCGTTCAAAACTCTACTAGAACTATATGGAACACGTTTATAACAAACGTAAACGTTTGAGAAATCTTTTTAATAATTGTAAAAATCGCTAATCGGAAACTTCTGTAAGCCGTAGTTTACCTACGCTAATATAGCTAGAGCGCAGGATAACTACGGCTTACATGAAAACCCACGTTATAGAAGATCGTAATACTTAAATATGCCATATCAAGGAAGCTGAAATCTTTAATTTGGGTTAATAGACTTATTCTAAAAAAATCTTGGGCATGACAGTTGGGAAGGCTTCGGAAATCCTTGCAACCGTTTAAAAGAAAACCAGGAATGTTTTGGATACCTAATGCGTAATTTTAATAAGTATTAATTCCTTCAACTCAATGTCAAGGTAGTGGGTAGAAAGAGGTCTGGCCGCATGAGCATGCCGCGGAATATATTTTAATTTTTCGATCCCAAGTCACCAATTCCAAGAGCGCTACGCTAATGTAAATTAACGAAATGTCTTTAGAAGTGCAACGCTGCGAAGAATATTTAAATAAATAATTTAATTACACGACTTATTTTCTCTCGCTCTCCCCCCCCGATTGTTGTTTAACTATGTGATAATTATAGACCATAAAAAACCTTCGCACACTCAAGCCCCACGCCCTCGATCATACAAAGCTTAGGTGTCAGTATACCACAATACCAACAAAGCCTAGAGATTTAACTAGCTCAGTGGAAAGCTAATGCCTGAGGGTAGTTACATATAAATTTCCGGCGAGCGACGCGAAAGGCACGGCACCTGCATTATATATGAGTCACAGGTCCGATGCTGACCTGGGATATATACGCACTGGGTTTAAAAGCAGCTTGAAATACAGCGGGTTATTTAGTTAGTTATGTAACTTTTAGTAGTTATAGTACAAATGAACTTGGGCAAAAGGTGAGTTTTATTAACATAGAAATCAGTTTATTTATTTGCATGTGTGATGTGATTGATAAACTGTCATCTGTTGCTAGTCATCAAGTAACGATATTCAATAAATTCAATCGTGTAATGTTTTCAACGTGTTAGTTGCAGTGTTAGAGAGCCAGCTAACATGCGAGTTAATTTGCCGCTTCCTTGTTGGTTGGAAACGTTTCTGTGACGACAATGATACACCCAGATGTCGTTCTTGTTTCAGCTTCTGCGTAGAATAATCGGCGTTAACCACTGGCCAATACGTGATCCATTGGCTCGATTCTTGCCTGTTACTACAAAAATATAAGTTATTTCACAGGCAAGAAAATTTAAAGTGAGCGTCAAAACCAGTGCGTTTGTTTTCTTAGTGCATGCGTGTTTGTGTAGAGCGCGCAATATCTGACACTGTAACGAATTCCAGCGACAACTACTCCGCGGACCTCATTAACTGTTGAATATCATTACACTACAAGGTTAGCGCTTTCAAGCGCTATGGCGCTGTGTGTACATCGATAATTCAAGGTGTTGTTCAAACATGGTCCAAAGTTTGCACAGCAAAGTATTGCGGTTGATATGTTTTGTTTCTGAGAAGAGGTTGAAAATATTTTGGACATGTGAATATGGGAAAATTTGCAGTAAAATTGTTTATAAACGAAGCTTATTTCGGAGGGCTTATAAATTCCAGGGATGTAAGATCTGAATGTAGTATAAGATATTACGCTACCTCAGCCTCTCCTGGTAACTTATTAATTTCAACCTAGGTCAAAGCGCACGAGAGATTCGAGTTCGAATTCTGTAAGCCTCTTTAATTTCGTAATTTATGTGTGCATAACAAATTAATTATCACTTGTTTCGGTGAAGAAAAACATTGTGAGGCAACTTGTATACCTAAGCGCTTCCAATTATCATCTCAAAAGAGTGAGAATTTTGCCAACTTTTATTTGGCTGACGTGATGAACTACGTCATTTAATCCCCATATTGTAAGAAACTAGGGACCTGCGTTGGAATGGTAATGGCTTCTATACGCATATAAGTGAAAAGTAAGAGATACTTGCAAGGTTTGAACTTAAGTCTTCTATGCGGCTTAAATCAGTATACACGCTCAGCTTGATGTAGCTATTGATATAGCTAATTATATCAATTGATATAGTTATTAGTACAAGGAAAAAAATAACTAGCAGAATAATATGAGTTAAACGTATAACTAACAAACACTTGATACAAATATCCAACTATTTCAATAGTTCACCTGCGGGTGCTATTTGTAAAGACTGCATTAACGTCCTTAACGCTAAGGACTGCAATCTGAAACGATATGAGGTAACTAGTTGAATATGCAACAAAATATTCTGAATCTGGTATAATGATTGCAAAATATATTTTGTGTCACAGTTAAAACTGAATGTATGTTTAACTTATGTTTATATTTTGATCCGCGTCTTGAGTAGACAGATACAGATGGCTGAATAACATAACAAAATAAATTCTGTTTATGTGGTAGGGTTGCAAAATGTTATTTTTGTTTAAAATAAATATGTATATAAATTCGTGAAATTCGACAACCCTAGAATTTAATATTGCATTGTTGGCACAATTCTTTTAAGTCATTAAAATGGCATTCGTTGACGAGCCACGAGTAGTTGTAAGAGGTCACCACTGCCCAAGGACCTGCATAACATCGTGCACTGTGGACGCGATGTTAAATTATCACTCCCGCATATTCAATGGCTGTCCAACACAACAACTGAAAATTGTTAAAATATTTCACTGTTGCACGTATAAGGAAAGTGACAGTAATATTATCCCATCCCATCACCATGTTCGAATACTTCTGGAATAAAGTTTTATCTCCGAGAGAAGGGATTTAATGCAAGCGGCTCATGCGTTGTTCAGTAGTATGCAGTGCAGGATGCAAAAGTGGGTTCGGATTCAAGATTGGAAGAAACTTCTTAATGTGTAAACTGGAACAGGAATTTGAAATTATTTCTATATTATAATAGTCGACTCCTTAGCACAGTTGGTAGAGACTTTATCAGACAAGTGCGGGGTACCAGGTTTGATTCCCGACCTGGGCAGACATGTATGCGATAGATAAATGTTCATTTAAATACAACGGGTACTCACGATTCTTATGCTTTAAGCGATATTTCGAAAGAATTGCATGGATCATGATCACATTTGATGACTGAACGTTATTTTTATCATTATTAAAGAAACGTATGCGACCGGGGACCCCTATCTGGAACGAAATCCCTTACACTTTTTCTTCAATTCCGTATGTAATCCAGTATGGACATTTAGATAGTTTTACTAAAATGTATATATTTTTGTCACGTAAACAAAATGTGTTGTGCATAATGAGACTTTCTCCCTATCTCTTTCAGTATAACCTTGATACTGAACGTGTCGTATTTTCTTTTAAACTCATTTGTTTTTATTTAAATTATGCGTGCGTAATATTGTCTCATTGTTTACACATTATTACATGCACAAACCCATATATGAAAGAGATAAAGAATCCTCCAAAAGACGTCGAGCGTGACGATTTCCACCAACTCAACTCAAACTTCAAACCGCGTTACGTTCGAATAATCACCGAAGACTATCTGACAATTATTCGGCAACGTAATATGCACGTATGGAAATATTCACCCACCATTTATTATTACACCAGTTATTCATGATAATATTGTGAGAAGTAATAGAATATACATCGCTTTCTTTCCATAATTTAGTTATGAAGTCTACTATTGTGTTCATTAAGCTACCTACCGCCAGCACAAAAAGGTCTAACCTTTTCTCTGAAGTCACGTTTGTTTTGATTAACATTGATATATATCGCTGTATTTTATAAGGCAGAGAATCCTTACGTATACTAAATGTTTCAGTATTTGGTCTTGAATAGAAAAACCATTAATAAAGAAAGGAGATAGAACATGAACGTATGATTTACGTAATTTTAATAATATTAATACAATCAAAAATTTTGTCATGAGACCCCTTTACTAATTCAGTGTCTTAATACATTTTTTATACCATTTATTATATTTTTAATGAATATTTATAAAGTAATGTTCAATTATACTACATGACGTTTTACGTCGGTATATCGCAATATATTTAATATACAATTAAAGGTATTAAGTTTGCAGCTGCGATTTAAGTTTTATGTGTTTGGAGTATAAAGGTCATGGGACTTCGAGGAACGCGCAGTTACAAAGTAATTTACAAAGTAAACTCAGGCTGACTTCCCAGAATCCAGAGTTCCAAGCGAAGTAGTAGTACAAATTGTGGAAATTACTTTTGCTGTACAAATAAATCTTTCGTTGGTATTCCTTATTACTATTATGTTATTCAGGCTATGAGAGTATTCTCAGCTAAATCCACATAACTTTCAATGAAAGAGCAATTTGACTTTTCATGTATCAAAATATAACCAAGAGCCACTGGATTTAATTACTTACTTTTAAAATATTTTTTAAGCTTTTTTTAGGTCTTCAGAAGTAGAGTTTTGAGAATGAATACGCGAGTCCTAATTGAGTGCGGTGAAGTATTCCTTTATCTAAAATAGAGAGAAAATAAATAGTCATAAAATAAAAAAGTGCCACGTTGATGCAATGATTAATCGCAGAGATCAACTTTAGGTAATAGTGATCTTCAACGATTTTATTTAAACACTATATTGTAACAACATACCTTAATTATCATTATTGATACAACTGTGCCAAACCCCATGTCGTGTAAAAGACGAGGCCTGGCAGCGTTACGTTGTTGGACAGTAGTACGCACCGTGAGCGGAGTACATTGGCCAACTCACCCACGATACCCCTACTTCTATAATAAAGCATCTCAATTCGATTATATCTC